>JAAGNO010031119.1:0-30181 GCA_033439905.1 Ceryle rudis
CTGCCCCGGCCCCGCCTCCCCGCCGGCCGCCTAAGGAGCCGCGGCCCGGCCTGTTGCCCGGCAGCCGCTGCCGCCTTCCCATCGTGCCTCAGTACTGCCTTCCGCCAGCCTGCCCCGGGTGTTCTCGCCGCCATCTTGCGCCCGGGCGAGCGGCGCGGGCCGCTATGGAGACAGGTGAGGGTTGTCGGTTCCCGGCACCTTTTAGGCGCTCGGGGAGCCGGTCTGTTTGTATGGCTCAAACTGAGAAAATTGCTTTCGAAACGTATTGCGTGGGTCCGATGCTTACTGTTTTTCTTGGGTATCAGATGATACAGGAAATCGACTTCGGTTCCAGCTGGAGTTAGAGTTTGTTCAGTGTCTGGCAAATCCAAATTACCTCAACTGTGAGTACTTATAAGTAAATATGAGGATCCTGAGGGATTAGTATAGTTTAATGGTGTTTATTGTTACTGGTAGCATTAAACAGAGAGAGAGAGATAAACGAAGAAAACGGAATGGGCCTTTCACAGCATAAGGATGGTCAGTAAATAATTTAATTTGTCTAGATTTCCAGCATATGGGTTTTTTAAAACACAAAAATGTTTTATTGGTGGGGGGAAAAAAAAAGGCAAGCATCTATCTGGTGGAGGAAAAAAAAAGAAATCCAAGCCTGTACTTAAAAAGTAACATCAGGTTAACAGATTTCCTCTATCTGAAAACAGAATTTTACTAATGTTAGCAATAGTTCCAGGTAGTATACTTAATTCCCTCCCAAATTTGATGTTATAGATCCTAATGATAAAGTTTTAACTAAAGCACCCCTTTGTAGTTTTGTGAATACTTATTATTCAAGTTTAGCACATTCATTTCATGCATCTGTAACTGACAGTTTCTTATTTGTAATTTTATTTCAGTTCTTGCACAAAGAGGCTACTTCAAAGACAAAGCTTTTGTAAATTATCTTAAATACTTACTTTATTGGAAGGAACCTGAATATGCGAAATACCTGAAGTAAGTGTTAAAATCACCAAGGTTTCTGCTTTTTAATGAGTTGATGTTTACCTTCTGTTATGTACTGTACAGCAGCATGTCTGCATTTGATTTCTTTGTCCTCCCCACTGTGTTTATATGCAACATAAATTTTCCTGTTTCCAGCAGGCCGGATGTGAAAGACAGGTTTTATAATTTTGTCTATTCTTGTTACGAGTTGTGTATAAAATCTTCCTTTTACAACCTTTATCTGCACTTTTACCATTTGTTTAAAATAAAACTGTTGAATGTTATGGTACAAAACTACTTCAGTTAGCCACAGAAGCTACATTTTAAGAATTATTTTGCATTGTTGATGCTTACACGAAAAAAAGGACAAGTTTGCATTTTTGTGAGTGTGCGAACTCCTTCACATTTTGGAAAAACAGTTCTTGGTTATGCTCTTTAAATGAGCTCTGGAAACAGATATTGTAGTTGTTACGTACTTTGCTTCAATAAAATCTCGCCCTTAGAAAAGCAACTAAGCAAGCATGTATATGTATTTAGCATGTATATGTATTTATAAACTGTTACACTGTTCAGCCTAATAATGAAGCTAAGTTACAGTGTATGGAATATGTAGTCTTAAGTGGTTTGATACAGTAAAGCACATGCAGGATAAAGCTAAAATAACAACCTGCGAAATTACTGGAGAACCTAGTTTTAGTGTACCTGGTAAAAACTTTTATTAAAGTATGTTTATTTTTAATCCAGGTATCCTCAGTGTTTGCATATGTTAGAACTGCTCCAGTATGAACATTTCCGCAAAGAACTGGTAAATGCTCAGTGTGCTAAATTTATTGATGAGCAACAAATTCTTCATTGGCAGCACTATTCACGGAAAAGAATGCGCCTCCAGCAAGCGCTTGCAGAGCAGCAACAACAAAACACCTCTGTAAAATGAAAAACACTTGGAAGAGTGATGAAAAGGTGTACTTTGTGTCAGTCACAGTATTTACAGGAAAAGAATGAACCCTTTTGTAGGCTTGTCTCTGGGTGTGTGTGCATTTAATTCCTGGTGTATTGAGTGACTGGTCTTCTTTCATCAGCTTCTTTAAAGATAGAAGACTGATAATGCCTGATTCTGCAGTTTATTTTGTAGCATGTACAATTTTGTAAAAGCATTACTGTAGTTAAATGAGTCCTCTTGATTTTGAAAAACAAACCTAGTTTTGTTATTTACTGACATTTAAGTATCTAACAAAAAGCATAGCTCAGAAGTCTGTTCTTAGCAGGCATCTCTCTTGGAGAATATTGTGTCTCAAAGTGTGGCTAAGAACTCCCGCACACTACTTTTTACAGCTGCAGGATGAGCAAAGTTGAAGTGAAGATACTGTAAAAAATCTAAATTGTGAATTTTTGCCTTGAAACTGAGCTGAGCTATTGCTTGTTATTTTTGTTTACCTGGTAATGATTGTTGCTGGGAATCTTACAGAGTTATCCCTACAGCATGTTTTACAAATGTAAATCAAAGTGTGATGAGACAAGGATCACAGGAGAGATAAGTAATAATAAACTTTGCAGATACACAACAGAAGGCAACAGGCTCTGTGTCTACTCCTTTAAAATCACTTAATCTTGGTTTTTCTCTGAGTGAAACAGTGGTTTCTTTACAGCATGTGCAGTGAAAACAATGTATCTTGTGAAAAAAGTGTAAATGCTTGCAGTATTGGAGAATCATTTGCCATTTATTCTTGTATAGTTTTTACTGTAAGAACACTATCTTGGCAGCTGTTGGAGATTAAGTTTTTGTATTTTAGACTGTATTCATGCTACATTCATGTCTTATTTCATATTCTTGTAGGAGTAGATAACTGTCAACCCTTAACACATAATCACTGACGCCAACTGTCAACCCTCAGCTTATCCTACTTGGACTGAACAGATAAGCCATTAAACATCTTCGGCATAGAAAATTTACCTTAACAGTTTCAGTAGCTACGTGAAGTCAGATTTAGGAAGAATAAGGAGGTTTTTCTTCTAAACACCCACGCATTATTAAAGGTATAATTTAGTAGCACCGTCTTGCTCTTCAGTACTTACAGGCTGCTTTTTCAGTTTATCACATGAGCTCAGCTCCTTTGAAAAGAGACTGCTTGCAAACTCAAGTTTATTTATGAAAGGAAAGATACAGGGGTAGGGGAAGGTTTGGACTTAGACTAATGACATTCACTTCAGACCAGTTGGGATGATTAACCGTGAAGATTTTAAGAAACATTAAGGATTTCTTGAAAGGACACTGCAAATAACTTGACATTAACATCTTTGTAAATGATTGACAGCGTGAGGATTTAGTCTTCAGTAAACAACATACGCACAAGCTCTGCTTTAAAACATTCTTCTTCAACCAGCTTCTGAGGCTGAAAGAAAAGTTGAGATGTTTTAGGGACAATTCAAAAACCTGTTCTAGACTAGAGTCAGATGTACATGCTAACATTAGCCATACTCCAGCAATTGTTTCTGCAGGGACAGGGCGAGGGCTGGAGCAAACAAGGTAAAAATAACTGAAAAACACACGAGGAGTTTCTGGCTTTGGAAGAGGCATTTCTATGAAAGTAACTGCTAATTTATATAATATGCACAAGTTGAGCTATAGTCTGAATTAAGAGTATACTGAACATAACTTGTTTCATTTCAGCATTTTTATTTTTTAAATTTGAGGAGTTGCAAGTCAGGAAGCTAACAATATGTTGCTATGAATTTTCTGTCCCATAACCATTACATGCTCACTGTGTATATATATATATATTTTTAACTACCTTTCTTATAGAGAACATATACTGAAAGAGTGGCGCTCTCTTGAGAAACTCTGATCAAGGAGGTGTGTGGGAGCAGAAGAACTGTTCCTAACTGTCTGCTCTTTTTAAACAAGAGTGTATCAGAAAACATTCATGACTAATTCATTTACAGCCATAAGCTCCTGCCAGTTTCCCATGTGAATACCTGTAGACCAGAACATACAATACATCACTTACTGTTCCATATTTAAGTAGTGTAGGCACTCCTGTTAGTTTCAGATTCTTCCTGAATTCATTATTGGGATCTTTCCAGCTGTTCAGAAAAAAGGGGTTAAGCACAGCTTCTAGATGTGCAGGTTCAAGTTAGCCTGTAAACATTCCTGGAAAAAGATGTTTCAAAGGTCTTTGCTTCGCACCTCCCCAACCCCCTTCTCAGAAAAAGCATGCATATAGTTCACAGTAGTGATGGTGTAGACCTCAAAACTCAAAAAAAAGATTTAGTCCTTGCAGAAAAGGACAGTTAAGTCAGTTGTTCCAACAGGTTAGTTAACCTCCAGCCCACAAATAGCAAAGTTATACCAGTTGGTGTTAAAATAGTTACTTACTAGGCTCTGTCTCCTACTAGGCAGTAGATGAATACAGACCCCTCAGGCATGTTATGAAGTTCCTTCCTCACAATTGGTTCAGCTAGATAAGAATTTTTAAAATCTATTAGTGGTTAATACTATTATTATGCTACCGAATTACATGGATGTACTTTGACCAGCAAGACTGCTAATTAGTGATTTGTCTATTTCACGTAGAGATCTGTATTTTGTTTCACCTGATTATCCACAGGCTCTGCAGAATTTATTACATGCTCGACATTGAAGGGCCTCTGCTAAACAACGTGTTATATACATTACATGCCGTTCAGTGGAACGCAGCTAACAAAGCGGAGAGCAGCACAGCTTGTTAGCGAGGCAGCAGCTTTAGCTAGCTCCTAGTCACGGCCTGCACTGCCGGTTAGATTCACGAGCGTGGTAACCGCAGCAAGAGCTTGAAACCTGAACCTTCTCCAGTCCGCTCTAATGGAGGTTGGGTGCGGAGGCGGGATGAGGCGAGGCCGCTCTGCACCAGGAGCTGCTGGTGGCCCGCCTCGCGCGTTCCGGGACGGGCACCCGCGGCCCCTCCGGCTTCCTCGAGCAAACCGGAGACGGCTCGTACCCAGGACGGCGGCCGTCAGCACGGACGGCGCGGGGCTGAACTCCCCTGCCGGGTGGTCTGCGAGAGCCGAAGGAGACGGGAACTCCGCTCCCGCGCACGTCTCTGCGCCCTCCGAGCCCCCCTCGCGGGGAGCGGAACGAAGCGGGGCATCCCGGCGCGCCCCGCGGGCCTCACCCGTCACGCAGTCCGGGCACCAGCTCCTGCCCTCGGCGTCCTTGTCGCCGCAGAAGAGCGCGAAGATAGGCCGGCCGTGGTAGCGCTGCGCCGTCTGCACGAACTCGGGGTACCCGCGGACCTGCTTCTCCTCCCAGCCCATAGTTGCGGAGAGAAGGGGCGGGCTCCGCCCCGGGTCCGCATCGGGCACCGTAGTTCCGCGCCGCTCCGGCCGCCTCACCTCTTCCCAGCGGCCTCTGCGGCGGCGGTTACCAGGAGCGGCCTTGAACCGGGTCCCGGCGCGGACCTGGGCCGGCCGGCCGCCCTTAGCGGCAACAAGCAGGGCGGGCACGGCCCGGCCCGGCCCGACCCGCCGGTGCTGGTCTCGCCCTCCCGGGATGCCGTGAGGCCGCCGCGGGGAGCAGGCCGCCGCGGGCTGTCGCCGACAGGGCTGGGGCGCGAGTGAGGTCGGCCGCTGGGCTCTGGATGGCGGGCGGCTGGAAGAAGGTAGCACCGCAGTGGGGGTCCCTCGCAGGCACCAAACCCTGCAGGCAGGCGGTCGGACTCCGGCTTGTGCGAGACCGGGGGAGAGGCACCTGCAGAGACGAAGCTCGTACTTCAGTCGCGATAGAAAGTTTTAACAGCGTTATGCACTGAATGCTGTTCACTTTTGAATTGTCTGGGGCAGATGAAGGAGATGTAAGTTTCTCTCTGTCTCCACACATCGCCTTTATTTTGAATCATTCTCTGTGAAGAAGTTTACGTACGCGCATGCTCTTGGCCTGTTTGGCACAGTTTCTGTATGACTCGGCTGCCTTGAGCATTGCCTTAGGCTGTCTTGTTGGGCTGTTTTCTTACCGTTGCAGTGTACGATTGCCCTTTTAGGTAAGTAATACCTATAAAAGGTCGACGGCAGTCTTCTTAGGGTTCATAGTGTGAGCCTCACAGTCTGTAATGGTGCTTCTCAGCTCTCTGTGAGGGTGTGTGAAAGAAGGATGTCAGTTGTGAATTTTGCTTTAAAGGGTGGGATGGTACTCTCCATTTTGTCTACCACTTATATGAGTACGTATGCTGTTTTCCATTTCTACATGCCTCCTCAGGTTGGTTCTCTTGTCTGTTATTCACATCAGACTTGGGTTTGCTTTTGGGAGGCAGAAATAGTGTATGATTCCTCTTATGTTTGTAGTAGTAACTGAAAGCAAAGGACAAATAACTGGATTTTCAGCATCAAGCCAATGTGATGGGACCAAGGAAACCAGCTATGTCTGATGCTACATTTGCATTCACTACCCAGCCATACAGGAATGAAGCAAAAGCTTTACAAACACAGGTATTATTTGACTTATGCAATGATGTCAAATTGGTTTTCATTTCCAATAGTTACAAAAAAATTATTGTGACCCACTTCCTGAAATAGCCCACCAGTGAGTGTTAAATCCTCATATTTGCTTTCATGATACTGTTGTATATAATCTTGACACTGTCCTTTTGTAAGAGTATAGATCAGAAACTACACCTGTAAATATTATTTACCTGTCTGTTGTGGTTTAAACCCAGTAGGCAGCTAAGCCCACAGCCATTTGCTTACTCTCCTTCAGTGGGATGGGAAAGAGAATCAGAAGGGCAAAAAGCATGAAAACTGATGGGCTAAGAGCAAATTTTTCAATATGTGTACCCTCCCTACGGTGCCCACCCTAAGCTGCAGATTAAGTACCTAATGTTATTCATAAGATTATCTAAATGCTTAATTCAAGATAACTTTGAATACTGGCATTTGCCTGAGTGGATGGAATGCCTTGCATGCATTGAAGAAGTACCATCAAGATCGAATGCATTCTAATATAAAAGAAGATTCATTTCCCTTACTCTTCTACACTACAGATACATCGCCTGCGTAAAGTGCTCTGTATAACATCAGCTTTTTTTTTTTCCCCACTTTGGAACAGCTGCAGTTTAATAGAAATGTTCCTGCAGTTCCAGAAAACTTGGCTTTTAGATTCTGTAACCCTCGTCCAATTATAATCGAAAAACTGAAGGCATCCGGTGATCAGAGAAATCTAGCTGGAAGTGAGGACCCCAGGATAAGAAACTCTAACATGTTTTCAGTGGTATCTGAAGAGAGACTAAAGTTAGCTATTCAGCTAGCCAAAAGGGACATAAAACGAAGGCATCTTGAAGAGCAAGTGAAACTTCAAGTGTTTGGAGATGCTGCCAGTAAACCATCGTTGGCCCACAGGTCACAGCAGCAGAAGACTGAATTATTTGAAAGTCCAGAAAATAAAAATGCACTGTCTCAAAAGTCTCATACTCGCCTGAAATATCAGCAGAAACTTGGTCAGGCTTCCAAAGTGGAGACTACTGCCTCTGGTGCTAAAGTTTATCTCTACGCACCAAATGAGGGAAAGCTAATGTCAGCTGGTTTGGACTCTCCACCCACCCATGACACACGACCTAACCCCAAGCCAAACATAAGCAAACAAGAAGATAAAAATATGCACGAAGTCCAACGGCTGCAAAAAGAATTGAAGAGCTACATCCATAAAATTGAAGAACTAGCTAAAAAAGGTGTGAGGCTGGAAAATTATTATGTTATATAAATGTACAGTAGTTTGATTTGGTTTTCATTCTGGTTTTTGGCTTGGATTAGAATTCATATTTAGTTCTGCACTTTTGAGAGCAATGTACTTTTCTCAAAAGCTAGAGTGGCTAGCCAGTTTAAGCAGTGGCAGGGTTTAATATCTCTTCAGTGTTTGTGGTAAGTTCCAATCCAACCTACAATGACAGTGAATTAGTGGTAGGCTATTTAATAACATGGGTGAAAAAATACTGGTGTCTGTAGGCCTATTGCCTACAGATATTCAGACTGCAGAAAATTGTATCATAATTAACCACATGCTTATTAGCAATGAAAAAGGAGACAACACCTGGTAATATTTCATTTCATGGGTCTCACCTAATTTATGGCTGTGCGGTAGCACAATTAATGTGCTTTCTGACAGTGTTGTGAGCTGACCCTGGTCAGCAGCGAAGCACCACGTGCTTGTGCTCATTTCCCCTGCCCCTGTGGGACAGGAGGGAACAGAAAGATGCAAAGCAAGAAGAGATGTTGAGATAAAGATAGTTTAGTAAGGGAAGGAAAGAGAAAGAAGCAAGTGAAGAAACAAGTGATTACACCCCACAGGTAGACCCCATACCCAGCTAATCTGTGAGCAATCGCTACCTTCCCCCAAAAAACTTCATTGTTTTATTGCTGAGCATGGCATGGAATATCCCTTCCATCAGTTGGGATCGGCTGTCCTGCAGTGTCTCCTCCCAGCTTCTTGCACACCCTCAGCCTAGGTACTGGCAGGGCATAGTTGACAAAAGAAAAAGCCATAGTGCTGTGCAAGTACTGCCAAAACGCTAGTGTTAGCAATTCATAAATCCAAACCAGCATAACAGTGGTGAAAACCAACTCCATCCCAGCCAGCACCATTATATGCTGCTTTGTTGCTTCTGCAATAACTAGCCAGAAGTTTGACCATTCCTAACTTTGAGTGCTTTACCTGAAACTTTGTCATAAAACTAAGGGGTCACATGTAATTTTGTAAGTTATATATAACTAATAAACCGTATTTTATAAGAATGCTTAGTCAAATTCTAAATAGAAACATGATGTAGAGTTAAAATCCCTAGCTTGCATTACTGCTCAGGGGAGCCCTGCAAAATACATGGTACATTGTGTAGTGGTTCTGCATGAAGGAGTCTTAGTGCTAAATTATGTTTGTTGTTATAGCTTAATTGGGATTTTCCCAGGTTAAACTGGGAGATAAAACTTTACATTTCATGCTTTTTAGGGAGAGATAGAGAAATTTTAGATCCCGATGAAGAGCAACGAGTTTGCGCTAGGAGACAGAAACAGGCTGCACGGTCAGCTCGCATGCTGTATGTGCTCCAGCAACAGGTAGGCACTACCATTTTAGATTGGTATGTATAGTAGCTAGTTTATGGAGATTAATTTGACAGAAGTGAACTGAAACGAGAAAAATTTGATCGGGTTATCTCTGAACTTCCATGGCATTCTAGCTTAGTTCTGAGTGGTGTGACTAATTTCATGACTGGACAGAGAGATGAGCATCACCACTGGAAAATGTGGTCTTTCACTCAGATGTTAGTGAAGATTAATTGTTTGTTTGTAGACATGGAGCTAATTCTGACTGACTTTCCCCTCTCTCCCTCCTTTCTTGATAAACAGGTAAAAGAAATTCATGGTGACTTAGAGAAACTGAGTCCTCATAAAATAAAACATACTAAGAAGGTAATTATCCTTCAGGTTGTGAGTAACTTGCAACAGAACGGTTTCTAGCTAATTGAGTTTGATTGTCTACAGTATACCCAAGTCCTCTTCAGAGGGGAGGTTTCCTTTCTATCTTGCACTTTTTATCTCATTCTCTCAGAAGTATGTCTCACTTGGTCTGATACAGCCTTTGCTACTTCCCTTTTCTCTTCAGTTTCTGTCTGTCTACAGTAAAATGGAGAGGAAGGCTGTTGGTCTTCTGCTTTTATGTGGCTTCTAATTCATTCCACTTCCTTTTCTGAATACCACTGTTTTACTCTTCACTATGTTTTTAACTTTACATTGTTGTCACTCAGTCTTATGAACCTCCTTTCTGTTTTTCTTCTCTGCCCAGCGTCTTTCAGAAAGATAGTACTGAGATCACATGTACTGTTTGGCCAATGTTGTCCCATTGTTCTCTTGTGCTTTTCCATCACTTGCTTGTTTTGTCTCACAAATGGTTTCATATCTATCAGAATCAACCCAAGCCTGCGTATTTATGAAATTTTGGCAACAATTCTTTGAATAGTATCAGTATTTATATAAACTATAGCTATTAAAGCATTTATTTTTCATTTTTTCAGTCTCGAGCAGTATCAAGATTGGCGGCAGCACACAGAGGAGCTGTACGAGCCTTGCAGGCATTTGCCAATCATTTTACAGACCAAACAGAGCAAGAGATTCCTACCCACTACAAGGAACTGGGCAGTCTTATTCGACAACTGTCTCTCTGTTCTGCCAAACTAGAAGGGGATTCTTCCATTTCTGACATTATCATAGATATTTTGCTGCAAGTTGAGGTAGGAAAAAGCATTTTGTTTTTGCTAAGGCAGAAAACACATAGTGAAATATGAGACTGCAGATTATAATGTGTGTTCTTGACATGGCAGAATATATTACTGCTGTGGTTTGGTTTGGTTTTGTTTTTTTAAAGGCCATTTTTTCTAGTGTATAAATGTGTTCCTAATGTTCCTAAATAATGGTGGTCTAAAATACAGTTGCATCCTAAACACAGAAGCTATCAGCTGCTGGTCTTGTTGATACTGTTCCTGTCTTTATTGGCTGTTGTGGTAGAGTGAGGACGGGTAGTGATAGTGGTAACAAAGCACCAGTTTCTTATTCGTTTGCCCTTTTCAGGACTGAAAGAATTGTATTTTATACACTGGTGTAAGTTACGTGTTGTTTTGTGATTCATGCTTTAGTCATCAGGATTAGTGATGAGCAACCCAGGCACACACATGGTAGATGCAGAGTTGTCCAGACAGGAGATAGAGTATCTACAAGAGTTACTTAAGCTCTGTGCCCTTTAAATGGCTATTGTTAGTGATATCTGATGTCTTAAAACATGTGGTTGGCATAACAGAAAAGTTCTGATTCATTTTTCCTGATGCAGTTCCCACCTACAAGATTTTTTTTTTTTAAGTAAGAACCTATGTAACCTCAACTATTATAAAACCAGTATTTATTTTGAATAAAAGCAACTGATACAATAGCCATAAGATATTTTATTTTCATTAAAATATTGTTAACTCCAAGAGTAATGGGTTTAGTTTTACTGTTATGAGCTGCTTATGAGAACAGTAACAGTGCTAGCTGCTTGTGAACAGGAATGGAGGTAGAATTGTTTGTTTATGTTTTGACTTAGCATTGGAAGAAGTGTCTGTCTTACTGTAGTCAGGTGGATTTGTTTGTTTGTTTGTTTGTTTGGGTTTTGTATTTGTTTTGGGGGTGGTTGTTGTTGTTTTGTTCATTTGTTTGTTTTTGTTTTGACTGCAGGCTTTTTGTCAGTTTCTTTTTGAACACGATGTAAGCAGACAATGTCCTGGAGTCAATTGTAAATACAAAAATGCAAGCCCTTTCTGTAAGATTTAAGCTTCTAATATGAAGAAGTTTCTGCATGAACAAGCTATCAGGAATAATGACTACCACAAAAAAAAAAGAAAAAAAAGTTCCAACTACGTAGAGTTTCTCTCTTGGATTTGCTTCTTGTTATTACACCACGTTTATTGAGAGAGTAATTAAAATTCTAAATATTTGGTGCAGGATCTGGAGTCATTGCTGGGAAAGAAACAAACACCCAAAAAAGTGAAGAAACACATCTCAGCTTCTCAGGGCAAATCCCCAAGGAACACTGAGACATTTCCAGACAGAAATCAGCTTAAATCTCCAAAAGACGAAAACAAACCTTTCATTTTAAAGGGACAACATGGACAAGAACCTAGAAAACCTACAGCTGCCAAGAAGCTCTTGAGTGGTTTGTGTTTTGAATTATTAAATAGATTTTTATCAATTAATTTACCATCTGCAGTTCAGTTTTTTAGTATGTTACGCATCATTGGTCAGAAGTGTGTAACAGTCCGTGTGTAGTCATCAGATTCACATAGCCTAGTTGTGTATTTTTTGCAGCTATTCCCCTGAGATGACAAGACCTGCAGATTTATATGCCTTTTTATAACTACATAATTATTATCATCATGTTCTTCCTTTTTTGTTTTTTTTGGGGGTTTTTTTCCCATATCTTTTACTGTGGGCTACACTTGGATTGTTTTTCTGCAGTATAAATTTAAATGGCAGTTCACAAGTTAACATTAATGATGCATACAGAGAATTTCTAAATAGCTACTTACATAAAACTGTGTAAGTATATGATTTTGGAATGCAAAGTCACTGACTGTTAGCAAATTTACAGCAAAGTTATTGTTTAACTGTTTAGAGTGAAAAGATATACTGAAGCCTTGGTTCAGAATTTCCTTGGTTTGTGCAGTTTCTCTGCTTTTGAGAAGCCTGGCTCTGTTTTATGCTTGCCAGTTCATTAATGTCTTCTAATAATGAAATAATGTATTTCTAATAATGAAAGTCATAGTTTATTAACTTATTATATAACCTATATTAATTTTTTTTTTCTTCTTTGGGTTGTCTTTCTCATACCTCATACTGTTTTTTACTAGAATAGTAATCATTCCGATCTACCCCTAGGTAAGGGCTAGAAGAATTCTATGAGATTGATTCATCTTTGGCAGTCCAGAGAGCCAGTATATTGACAAACCAGCATCTAATGGTTTCCACATGTCTTGCTGTCTAAAAAAGCATTTTTGTATTACTGCCTAGACCTCATATGGCAATTACTACCAGAAGGCTTTCCCATGATTTTCATATATATATGTATAGGCACACAAACCCCAAAACTTCTTGTTCATTGAAACAGTGTAAGAAAGACAATTTATTTAATACTTGTGAGGAAATACCAGGGTTGTTTTGGGGTTTTTTTTATTTGATTTTTTTTTTTCATTATAGTAGAGCTTAAAAAAGTTCATGATTAGGTATACCTAGCATAACAGAAGTATCAAATGAAGAAATAAAGATGATTCTTGCCCCTTTCAACTTGCAGTTCAAAGTTTATCTATTATTTTTGATACAGATAAACATTGACATGTTGCAAATATTTCAGCAGTTCAGAAGGCAAACAGTTGTGCTCATATAGTGCACAATAAATTCCGAGAAGAAAATGACCCACCTACTACAGAGAGAAATGCCACTTTACAAGGACGACTAGATGCATTGGTGAGAGCTAGAGCTGTAAAAAAAGATCCCATCCTTGAAAGTGGCCCTTTGAAGAGGAAGGGTGTTTTGTTACCTGCAAAATCACAGGTATGGAAGTAATAAAAGGTTTTATGCTTTCTTCTACTTGTCCTCTGGGATTTGTTGTCTAATGTAAGATACTGTCAAACCTAGAATGAATAGGGGGATAAAATGTGTCATCTGCCTATGTTATTTCTAGTGGTTATGACTATTTTATCAAATGTTTTTTGAAAGTAATGTTATTTTTCCTTGGAAATGCACTGTACAAGTAGAAACAATGAATAACAGAATTAGCAAGGAAGACTTCCATCAAAACTGGTTTTATGTTTGAAATTATTGTGGTGATTTTTCAACTTGAAATTAAAGCTGAAATATTTTCCTCTTATTGGTCATCCTCTGTCATGAAAAATGCACTCAGCAGTAATGTGCTAATGCTTGTAGGAGAAGGAGAATATACGTTAGGCAGATTTACTTCACTGATTACAGAAATTGTAAAACTTAACAATACAAATTGTGGTTTCTGGTAGGTGTTTCTTGCAACCAGCAAGAGGCTTCTGTAATGCAAACAAATGAGTTCTTTAAAGAATACTTCAAAGTGCAAAATTTTTCAAAGAGTTGAGGCATTTTATTAAATGCCCTTATTTATTTTTGTTATTTTTTTGCTTCCTCCGAATATCACTTGCAGCTTGAAAAAATCAGATCTGATACAGTAATATAGGCATATCCATATGTAACTTTTACTGATTCTCATATCTGTCTATCAGTGACGATTGTGAGCAGAAAAGTTAGGCATTTCAGTAATTCATACTGAGGGGACAAGTCTAAGTGTCCTTGTAGCAAATATAAATATGGCAATATTGCCATTTCATGGCTGAATAAAATGTTATCTTTGAAACCTTCTATTTGGATTTATTGAGAGTTAACATAGAGTTTAATTCTGAACATTTAAGAAGTTTTTCCCCATGAAGAGCAACATAAAAATAATAGTTGCAGGATTAAGCATATGTTATGTTCAGGTACAGTTGTACTTTCCTTTAAGTCAGTTGTAAAACCTCTGCATATGTCAACTGTGCAACAAAGCCAGCAGGCATGACTTCAAGACAAATTCTGAAACAGAAGGCAAAATACTTCAAAAAATCAGTATATTTTTAATGTGATTGTGTTAATTTTAAGGGAATGCGGAAATCTCCAAAATCAAGACAGATACATCCTCAAGGAAAGCATGCTCGATTTCAAGAGACAACTATAGCATTCCAGCTAAAAGAGAACAAACAACCTGTTAAGGAGGGCAGAATACCCCGTGTGCCTCCAAACCCTATATCTCCACCTATTTCACCTAAGTGGTATGTTCACAGTCTAGTGGAACCCATCTTTACTCTGCTTTCCTGTGGAAATGCTGTTGTATCTGTACTGGTAAATAGGATGGATTTGGCCTGGCTGTCAGATCATGAAGGCAAGTGGCACAGCGCAGCTTCCTACCAGATTGTTGTATTCTCTTCCCACTTGGCACAAAGTGTCCTCATTCATTCAGCCTCAGAAGAGCAATTGATTTATGCTTTTTCCTGGATCCAGGTCCAGGAGTATTGTCTGGGAGTCACAGGCCAAACTATGCTAGGCAGGGCATTGACAAAACACACAATATGCAGAGTCAGTATTCACAGAACTACATTAAGAAGGTAAATATTATCTCCCTGTTCCAGAAGGAGAAAATACATGTCTTTGTCCTAGCCAGTAATAAATTGGAGGTTTGTTTATTTTGAACTACATTCAGCATCCTATAAACCAGGGCTCCCCAAATTTAATTCCCTTTGGGACTGCTGTTTGTGGCAGTCGAAGCAGGAGATCCAACTACTGATATAGCTGCTGAATCTGTACTAGGCAGAGTGCCTAGTAAGATGAGGAGCTCATATTTGTGGATAGCCATGAAGTTTCCTGTTTGCCAGTATCAGAAACATAATCAAAGATCCCTGGTTCTCAACAGAATTTTCTGGCTTCTATGGTCTTAAAGTCAGTATTAATTTTCTCTAAAGTTTTTTGCAAGTTTTCTAAACTAATGCTCAGAATCAAGTGATTTTATTCTTCAGCTGTTAGAATGCGTATTTGTAACCCTCTATGTTACTGTTTTTTGAAAACTAGCACAGCTTTAAGCAGAATCTTCAAGAAGAGTGAAGGTTCTAACTGACCTTAGCAGAGAAGAAATGAAAAAAATACAGAAGATAATGACTTAATTTGAAGCATCAGTAAATGATGTCAGATCTGATATGGTCTTCTCCCAACTCCCACCCGTCCCCAAAGAGTACATTTATGTGTCTAGGTTTTTAAAATTATTGTTGTCATACCAAGTTTCAGAGTGGTATTGTTGTTTGTTCTTCTTTGTGTAGGTCACAAAGTGCTTCTCCTGCCCACTCTGTGGACCAAGTTGATAAGGCAGCACGGACGCGCATAGAACCTCTATTAGACGGGACACAGGTAGTACAGTCAAGCTTGTGCCATGGTTTGGAAGATGCCATTGGAACTATAAAACATTTATAAAAGGGCAACACACAGTTTCTTTTCAGTTTAATGCAAGTCATATTTATGTAATCAGCAGAGTTTTGGAGAGTGTATTTCCATTTCAGTATGTGGGTCTTGGATTATTGTACTGAAGTTTTGCAAAGCTGCATTAATTTTTTGTTTGTTAGCCTCTTGCTAAGTAAAGAAGTTTTTCTTCATATTCAGATCGAACTTTCTGTTCTCCAGTTTGTGCCTGTTGCCCCTTGTCCTGTCACTGGGCACCACTGAAAAGAGTCTGGACCCATTATCTTGACCCCTGCCTTTTAGATATTGATAAGAATTGAGAAGATCCCCTCTGAGTCCTCTCCAGGCTAAACAGCCCCAGGTCTCTCCTTGTAAGAGAGGTGCTCCAGTCCCCTCATCATCTTCATGGACTTTCTCCATTAGTTCCCTCTCTCTCTTGAACTGGGAAGCCCAGAACTGGACACAGTACTCCAGATGTGACTTCACTAGATGTGTTTTAAGTTGGTTTTGAATGGTCATAACAGTTCCACATTGAACATGACTGGACTTGATAAGATTAATTTAATAATTCTTATAATACCATATTTAATTATTAAATAAATGTGGACTAGTAAGATTAATGTCTAGTAATACAGAAAGCTTGATTATTGTGAGAGGATTTACATTTTATTTAGAAGATCAATCTCTCCTTGGAAGCAAGCTCATTTGAAGGATTCTTCCTTTATAAACCACATTTTAACTTGTGCAGCTGAGAAAGGTATATTCTGTCTGTACGTCATAGAGTAAAGCTGTTTGACGTTGAAGATGAATATTTGTCTTTGCCATATAGCAGAATGCATCTGAAAAAGTAGTGATTTCCCAAACTTAGCAATTTCCACTTATATAAGCCTGATCTTTAAAACAGTGTCACCATATGGGCCTGGGTGCCTTTTAAGTATCCTTTTGTAGCCATGTACAATATGAAACAATGAGAAAGCTCTTTTTAACATTATTGGGTTTGTATATTTTTTGCTTGATGTGACCTTGAATGCATAAAGTTTCTTGGGGGAAAAATTTTTTCATGTAATGCAGGTAAATGAATAGTGATACCGTATCACAGCTAACTGGTAGAATTGGACACAACTGAAATCTGTGGCTGTGGCCTCGATCCTATGTATTTGCTCATCACCACCTGAAGCTGCTGTGAGACAGTTCCTGTGTGAGAAGTTAAATGTGTGTGTAGGGTTTTGTAAGATGAGGGCCTTCACTTCACTTTCCTGAATTCCTGGGTAATCTCTGAATCTGTGACAGGTTCATCTTCAATTTGGGAACACAGTTGTATAGCAAGCTTTTTCCATATTCATTGATTTTATTGTTAGGAACATACTAAGCTGTTTTTATTGATTTGGCTTATTGTGTGGGTGGAAAGAAAATAGGAATATATTTGGATTTTCATTGAGAGCAAAAGTTGAAATGGCAGTTGGATTATTTTCATAAGTTGCTGTAAGAAATACTTGATTTGTAAGCATTATTTTCCCCCAATATCTCCCTCCCTGTTTGTGTTTGTGTTGTTTTTAACTAGCAGGTTGCAGCAAATGCAGAGATTCTGAGTGAAAAACTATTGGATGATCTTTTGGAAGATACTGCTGAGGAACTGTGGAGTATGCAACAGCATGAGAGACTCCAGATCAAGGCTCTACCTATGTCTGACACTCATACTCTGGAGTCAATGTGGCAAAGAATGGAAGAAATCGAAGTACGATTTTCTCTTTTGGTTGATCTCATTAGCACCATTTTTTTGTTTACCATCCATAAATTGTAATATCTCTAAGTATCTACATTCTTAAGTGAAGGGAGATCTTACTGGATCACTGTATGAAATGAAAGACTTGGAAGGAGTTTGCACAGTCTGGAATGCACAGAATAGAAGAATGTTTTCCCTAATGGTTTTATTCCTACAGTTGGTAGACCTGAGTTTCCTTCCTACCTCAAGACTTTGTGGTTTAGACCATCATATGTGAATGAGAGGATCAATATGGAAATTATGTTGATTGTCTCACAAACTGGAAAATATATTCATAAAAATATTTATGGGTTTAATTTCCCCCACGCTTGCTTTTTTTTTTTTTTTTTTTTCATATAGGATTCTAGTATCCTAGAAGCACGAGCATCTCAAGGAAATATGCTTTGGCAATCCAAAATATTTTCCAGGGCAACATGGGGCAGTCAGACAAATACATGGTTATCTGTGCCCTTATTTATCCACCTTTCTATGTAAATACTGCAAATATTCACGAGGTTATGATTCACTTGACTTGAACTTTCTTATATATTACTTTCTTAAAATTTTTAATTTGATCAGCTTTTCCATAGTTTTTTGTTCAAGTCCCATTTCAACCATACTGTTTGATGATGTTTGTCATAACATAGAATTGCTGAATTTAGTACCATTTACTTCCAGAGGTCTATTCGTAGGTTGGAAGCATGAAGCTTACATTATGCAGTGTCCTTATCCATATGAGGCACTACATATTCAGCATACATTTGGATTCACTGTTAGTAACACAGGAACAGCATAAGGGCCCTTCAGTTATTTGGCTAACTGGTGTGGATCTGAAATGAGAAGAGTTACCATGGTGCATCTAATTGAGTCTTCAAGTACCACATTTTGGAGGAGGTGATGATCTGTGATTTCACCTCACTACCCCTTTTCTGTGTTATGTTAACTAGGCAAAATAAGCATATTTTGACCAAGGAGGATCATGACCTGCTTTCCTATTGGGTGATAACTAGTACAGTGGAGCTGCAAAGGGTGTGTTGATTGATTCATTTTGTATGTTCAAAACCAGAAATACCAGGAGGCTGTACGGAGGAGATTCACCCAGATTGTATACAGTGATTCGGAGTTCTGGGCCCAGGAAGAAAAAATGGGTAATGCAATTTGGTTTTCCTCTAATCTGTATCTTTAGATTCAGATGTTTTGAAATCAAAGTCATTGGATTATGTGTGATCAAATGGCACCATCCAGACACACTTTTTACCATAGGTGCTTCTTTCACTGTTTCTGAAAAATAGTTCTAAAATCAGTATTTTAAAGATGAAGGATGTCTTCTGAGAACAGGCTGACATTTTATGCTTGCCTTTATTGGGGCTGCGTTTGGATGGAAAGCACTGCTAGTGCAATTTAGCTAAAGGGTGGGAATCTTTAATACTTCCAATCATCAAATGTTAATTTTGAATGTTGCCTCTTTTCTAGGCATTTGCCATTCATTAGCTTATTTTCTTTTCTACCAAAATGTGAGTAATGATTTTTGTTCAGTGAAGGTGACAATTCATAAGCACATACACTCCATCTGTAAGCTGCTGGAATCTACTCCACAGGACAGCTGATTTACTTTCTAAGTCTGAGATGTCCTAGAGCCACTTCACTCATTTTCTTGTTAAGTTCTTCATGTCTTACCTATCTTCAGTTTTGAGAAAGGGACTGGCACATCTGTGAATCTTAATCTTGAAGAGTATTTAGTGTGGTTTTGAGCTGATTCCTTTGAAACACTATTAATTACTTAGCAGTAATAATTTTTATGCTGATGAACTCTAAACTGTTCTTAAAAGAGTTCACAGGCTGAGGTAATGTATTACAGCGAAACAGTCTCCGTTTGTTCCTGCTGTTGAATTGCTTAGGCAGAAGCAAGCCGATATTTATCATACAGTTTGCTTACCCCATTTTCTTTCCTCTGTTTTAATAAGCTATCCTCTGTTTTAATAAACTATCACTTTAGATGACTTAGAGTTCAAGAGTAAATGTCAGGTAAATATTAGTGTAGCTGTGAAACTATGACATTTTAAGGTTTTTTTGGCAGTACACAGAAGATTACATTAAATTACTTAAGCTTAGAAGATTTTTCTCTTTCTTTATTCCTTTCAAGTGATGGTTTCGGATCTTGCAGCATGCATGCAAGTTTAATCTTTATAGCCTCAGGAAATATGGGTTTTTCTGTACAGAATTCATTATCTAGTGTGCTTCAGCAAGAAGTATTTAATTCTTGAAAAAAACAGTCTGGATGCTTCTAGTTCACATTAACCACTTTTTTTTTTTTCTGCTTGTTTTTCTTGTATAGAAAATAAGTAAAAGAATGTAAACTCCTTCAGATAAAAGATATAACTAACTTTTCACATCAGGTTAAATTTTTAATTGAGAGGAACCTAAGTAATATTAGTAGGAAACTGTTCACTAAGGAAAGGTAGCATTCCAAACAATAGTTTGATGTTTCCCATACATAAGTGCACATTAATATTGTTTGCCACAGTGGCAAGCCAATAAAGATGACTTTTGCTTGTATTTCCCAGCCTCCTGCTCTGTTCTTTATCCTACTATTTGGTTGACTACAACAGTGAAGATACACTGATGTTCCAGGCTGGGTATTTGATCACATACTGACTTAAATGGAACTGTGTTGTTTAACGCCAGTTGGAAAATCTCACAACTTGGTGAAGGCTTAATCCAAATCTTCGAATTTTTTTTTTATTTTTTTTTTCCCCCATGTCTTAGATTTACTACTTAATAGGCAACACTAGTTTTAGAATGATATTTTCGCTTTCTCCTTTAGAAGTATTCACTGACACAACAAATTGTACTAAAGGTAGGATTTCTAAAATGCTCTGCTTTGATACACTGAGGTCTTGGAACTCCTTTGTTAAATTTACATTTCAGAGGCTTGTCACTTTCAACACTTTACTTCTCTGAAGGACTTCTTAAAAGACGCAAAAGTCTTTGTGAGTACTTACCTGCAGTAAATGTAGTTTTTTCTCTTCCAAAGAAAACATTTTAAAAGTTATTTTTTTCCTTCTAGAACAACAAATTGCATCAATAGCTAAAAGACCCACATCTCCTCATCCAATTCAGATAACCAAATTAATTGGACACACAGAGACAGAAATGGGCATTTTATTTGAAAAACTTTCTGATGGCAAGTAAGTAGAATATTCAGCCCTACACTAAATTGTGGTGCATATCGGCTGTTTGTCTTCAATTATAGCATTTTCTTTACAGAAAATTATCATTACTATTTGAAGAGATATCCTGATCCTTCAAAAAGATACTTGAACATCTAATTTTGGCTTAATGACTTTTATATTTACAGTGATAGTGATGAAAACAAAGAAGCAGGGGAGAAATTACAGACTGGAAGTGACGTTCTGCAGCCCTTGACTCAGAATTCTCTACAGAAAGAGTGCTATGTGTCTCTCTCTGTACCAAAGCATATGCTCCAGAGCATCTTGGATTATAATAGCAGCTACAAGCATCACTTAAAGCTTATTTCCCATGAGGCAGTAGGCAGTTTCAATCCATGGCGGATTGCTGAGAGGTAAATGAACTGTCTTGTGTTTTGTAAGTGAATGTATCAGCTGATGAACAGGGTTTTCTGTCCTTATTCAGGGAAGGAATTAAATTAAAAATTGAAAGCCAGAAGTAGTCAACTATTGGACTGTTTCTCTACTAGTACTTGATGTTCATGGATTTTTATGGTAGTTTGATAAAATTGAAGTGTATGGGAGCAGAATGCCCTGGAGGAGTGATTATTTTTCATGTCTTTTCATGGTGTTACCACAAAAACAGCTGTGTGAAATATAGGGTAACTTAAATTATTTTCAGAAGACTACCATCAACAGGTAAATTAAAGGAGAAAGTGATGTTAATGATTGGATTAGATGATCTTAGAGGTCTTCTCTAATCTGGCAGTTTTCTGATTCTGTGGAGTATTAAGAAAGAATTACAAAATCTAACTTCAGTGGTAGTAGATGAAGTGGTTTGCCATAATTGTCTGTATTGACAGATTGGGCATCAGGCTTAATTTCTAAGAGTTTTTTAATTTCTACACATATTTTTCATGTAGTAGCATTGAAATCAGTGATACAGCTAATTTGAGTAATATTTGGTGTTGGCATCAGTGTTTCCAGGAACAGGTCCTGCAATATTTGAGATGACTTGCATGTGTGAAGTTAATTTGTGTGGTGATGGTTTGCCGAGCTGTTGTTAAGTAGGCAAATATTTTAATAACTGTGGTTAGACCACTTATTTGAATCTGCTGAACTAAACCACTGAAATATGTCTTGTCTGTTCTCAGCACTGTCATTCTGCCTTCTGAACTGGGCTCCATTTTATAACTGGTGTGAGGCTGGGTAGTTCAACAAGTGGGACCTTCTTGGGGTTTGCAGATGGATTAAATGGCAGTGAATCTCTCCTGACAGCTGAATTCCACTGCTGCCATTTGCCTGATACACGTTACTTGAACTACAAATGCAATCTGATATCCAGCACACTTCATTGACTGATTCTTAACAGCAGAGGGCATTGTAAATCTTTCTACATAAAACAGTCTCACACAATCTTTAAAGAAACTCTGGTGCTATGCTGAGAAGGTCTTAGAAAGTCAACTTTATGATGTTTTAAAATATATAGAAACTGAAGAGAAGTTTTCCAGAAGCCAGTAAACAATTAATAGTTTCCCTTCTGTAACATCTGCTGTGATCCCGAGATCACTGAAAATTCAAATTTCTCATCTTACTTTTCCTTAAACTTTATTGCTCTCAGTAAGGCCTGATTCAGTGGCAGCTAAAATCAGTAAGAAGCTTCCCATTTACATCAGTGGCCTTTGGATGAGCACCATAGTATGTTAAATCTTATTCTAAAAGCACTATTAGTGTCTAAGAGTTTGGATAAAGGAAGCAACTGAGATCTCTCAACACTTAAGCCTGAAATATGTCCTTTGCTATGAGTCAGACTGCGGAAAGAATTTCTCATACTTATACAACACATATCAGATCACATATCAGGTCTTTTCTTGGGCAAAGCAGTAGAAAAAATAATAACAAAAAAAAACCCCACAAAAGTATTTGCCTTTTAAATCAGAGCATTAACGTCAATGGAATGAATGACTGGAATTTGAAATCTGGCTTTCTGAACACTTCTTTTTCTTTTGTTCCCTCCCTCTCCCTCAGTCTTGCAGAGCAACTAACAGAAGAAGCTCTGTGTGATGTGGCAGCAGAGCTGCAGGATGTTTGTGAAGATTACGCAGAAGCTGTGTTCACATCAGAGTTTTTACAGCCAACGCAGTAAATCCTTTCAAATCTGCGCCATTATCAAATGCAATGTCAGACTCAGTCTAACAGCCTTATCAGCTGATCTCATTTTTCATGTTTCTTTTAAAGCCTGTGAAATTCTGTTCACCAAATGAACAAAGTCCATCAAGGATTAATCTCAGAATTTTATAAAGTATTTTCATAATGTTTTCCTTTTCAGACTTCATTATACTGCATTTATCAGGATGATTTTTTTTTTTAAGCCTGTGTTTCAATAGAATGAAGTAAGCTGTTACAGGGCAAGTTTATATATATAATTTTGATAGAAATACCAATCCATTTGTATACCTGTATTACTTCATTCATTTTTATGTGTGATCTTTTTACTAGAATAAAGTACTGGGAGGACTGCATTCAAGCAGTGCCATAGACTTATCTGTACTGTTCCTCAATTTTCTGCTTTAAAACAGGGAGAATCTGACTTACCTACCTCATAAGAGAGCTATGGATTTTAGTTTATTCTTCTCAATAAAACCCACTGAATATATCTGATAGTTGTGTCAGCAGAATGAAGCATTATTAATATTTTTAAAGCTAAGATGGAACAGTCCTGAGTAAAAGCTATTTCATTTGCCATTTAAGGGCTTTCAGTATCATGTAAGATGTTGGCTGATCACCATGCTTAGCATATATAGTAAGACTAATTCTTCTGGGGATGGGGCTATCCAAAAGACAGATTCTTATGGCACAGTGTTAAGTAGATATAAACACAGCATTGGCTGTACTCATAGGCCAACAGCCTGCTTGGACTCTTGCAATCAGCTTTGGAATGTAGTACCTCTTCTCTTTGTTTCTGAATATCACTAGTACATTATGCACAGACAGACGAGACCTTTCCATCGAAGCACATCATTGAGATTTTCTTCCTTATTTTCTTAAACTAGTCTAAGATGTTATAATTTTATCAGCATTTAGTTATCCAACCCCACATTCCTTACTCTTAAGACACCCATTAAACTCAAGAACAACAAAATAAATGAACAACTGGCATTTCTGCAGTATTGAATTGTGTTGTTTGTTTCAAGTAATCAGTGTACTAGTTTGGGTTAAGCGTGGAGTGAGCAATGAGTAATAAATATTTACGGTAGTATTCTAGGCAAATGTTAATTCAAACTTTGATTTCATTGTAAGATCTTTGCAGGTCTGCTTTATTCTTGATTATTTATGCCGAAGTTTCTTCAACATCAGAGCTGAGAGAGGGATGAAACAAAAACAGGACAAAAGAATTCTGTAGACATGGACACCTCCAACAAATATCAATTGCTGCAGTCATATATAGCTGAAGTAGAATTAAAGCTTACAGAGTTGTTCAGGGTTATTTAGGTGATGGCTGGTAGAAGCACATCAGAACAGTTTGGTGCAAGGGCAGTGCCATATCCCATGTGCACCAAAAGACATTAGTTGTACTGACTAGCCTACCTCAACCTCTGCCCATCACTGAGTCCCTTTGTAGTCAGGCAAGTCCTCAGTCCTTGCTGAAGCTGTGCCACGGGGACACCCATGTCACCCCTGACCCCTGCTCATGCAGACTCATGCCCTTGGCTTTGACTTCTTGCCTTGTGTAGTCTCATGATGCCTGGGCTATAAGGGGGACCTGTGACTTTTGCCATCTGCCTTGCTGAGGTGCTGTGGGACCATGTTCTGCTGGTGCAGTCACTTCCCAGCCTGTGCCATCAGTTGTCCTCTCTCCTGGGGCAGCCGTACTCCTTGCTCCTGAAAGGGAGCAACGAAGCAAGGGGGTGAGGGGTGACTGGAAATCTCTGTGCAGTCCCTGAAGACTGGACTGCACATTTGCATTCTACGAGCAGCCCCTGAAAACATGCAATCTACTCTGTAAATATTTAACTGTAGAAATTAAATTGGTGTGCTTCTGGGAGTGAGGTAGTTATGGCAACAGTGTTTGTTCTACCAGTGCTTTGGAGAGCTACTTTTTTTCTACTAATGCTGGACCTAATGCAACTTCCATTAATGTCAATGTAAGAGCATAATTGAACCCCTTTGTTCTCTTTGGCTTGTTTTGTGTCTGGGTTACTCTTGGAGGCTAATTTTCTGCACATCCCGTTTCTCTGAGGACTATTTTCCTTCCAGGAAAAAGAGATGGGGATTTTTTTTGTTTGTTTGGGTTTTCTTTGAGAACTCATTTGCCAGTAATAGGAAAAGGAGCTCTGTTCATGATGTACATGTCAACCAATTATCCAAATAGAAGATCTGCTTCAGTATATCTGATCAAGTTATGTCCTGGAAGAACGTAATAGTTTGAAAGTATATTTTTACTCAGAAGACCCTACATTCTCTCTTGCAGCATGCTCAAAGTACTAGATTGCCCTTATGTTTTAGGATGGCAGTCTGGGCTGAGAAAAAAGAAGTGGCTTGAAGGTACAGTGGTCCCAAGTGGTCACTTATCATCTATTTCCTTGAGCTTCACCTGTGTGTTTGTGTCTGCTTATTGTCTCTTGCATAATGGAGCTTACAATATGTTGATAAAAGGGCTGCCTTGGTTCACACAGCTCCTAACACATGATGGGAAGTGCCTGACTCCTAGAGCTCCTAACTGCTATGACACTATTAATGTGGTACAGAGATCTGGCTGACAGAACCTGCCTTCTCAAGTACTTCATTGAGAAATGAAATAAATGCAAAATAGGATTTAATTTTAAATTGCAAATATTACCCTGAACAGAAAGAAATGTAAACCAGTGTTCAAAGCTCAATCCTTACTTCCCCTCATTTCTTGGAGACAACATCTTTCTTTAGTGGTTGTTTTCTTTATTATTTTTGCTGTAGAAAGATGTCTCTTAAATTCAGTCACTATTGAGTGGTATGTTTCAAGGACTGACTTTTAATATATATACTTTTTGGTTTAAAATGTTCTTTTAAGCAGTCCCCTGATTTGCCATGATGCTTTTGGACATGCATAACTTTTAAAGCAATTATATAGGTGTGGGTGTAAAAATTGCTGAATTCAGAGCTAATTCATGAGTTACATGAGTTTTTCTTCAACTGAATTCATACTGTACCACATATATGTGTGTAAATCTAGCTACAGATTCTAGCTTTACAAAAACAACAGAATATGATCCCACAGCATCAAGGTTGTAGTCAGTACTTTCCTTTTGCCCCATTTTCCCTCAGTGGAGATTTGTATTTTCAGTCTAGCTATGCCAGAGGCATGCACACAAAAGACAGGGTCACCCTGACAAACTGGAGCACATACCACAAGTGATACCTGAGAAGGTGCTGCTGCTGTGGCTAGCAGCTCAAGTGGCCAAGGTGAAGCAATCTTGTAGTGGCCACAAGAAGGCAAAAGCCCATGGTTGTGTGCAGGAGCAAAGGAGCCAGGTGGGTTAGACTGGCCACAGCTGCAGTGACTCTGATGTTACTGGTCTTAGCCTGAATGAGAAGGTAAGCAGGGTGAAAATGCTGCAGCTTGGGTCCATGTGGGGCTATGTGTTTGCTGTTTCCACTTTGCTGTGTAGAAAGTGTTGCTGGAATATTTTGTGCATTTCGTTCTGGGGCTGGGAAAGCTGCCTGAGTGCCAGCTGGAGAAGCAAGGTTTGGCCCTGCTCAGAGCTCAGGTTTCTGGAGCAGGCCAGCTCTCTGGAGGTAGACTTCCATGGAGAATACCCAGTGCACCAGACCATTAGATCAGTGTAAGAACTGGGGGAGGAAGGGATGGGAATAAAGAAAATTAATCATGTCTGAGTAGCTCTCAGTCATGCTCATTTAGCTGTTTAATATAAGGAGAAATGTTTTATCAGGATTTAGATAATACAGATTGTTGGCTGTTTTTTTTTTTAATGGTACCGTCTACATACTGAGAATTGTAACATTTCTTTATGTATTGAGCATACGTTCTTCACTCTCTGGTACCTGAAAGCTCTGTGGAGACAGAATATGTCTTGGTGGTTTTGAAGCTGCTTGCTAGTCCTTTGGCCTCCCACTAAAATCAGTAGGGACTGAATGTCACTGGTGTCTTGATCTAGTTCTCTTAAGGATCTGTTTCAGTGTTGTTTCTCATGACCCCATTATGTAAACCTGACCTTCAGCCAGCTTACATGTCTGGGAGTGGATTCAGGCCTGATCCTAAAAGGGTCCCGATCAGTTATAGCAGAGGAGTAAACCTGCAGGACTGAAACCTTAGGGATGCTTTAGCCTGCCAAGCCCTTTGGTTTACATCAACCTAGTCATTGTATAATGTGAATTTGGCTTATTACCTGTGGAAGATTTAGACAGGTGCTGGGAGAGGGAGGAAGGGTGAGTGACCTATAAAGATATTCTACAGGAAGACATACTCTGGTCCATGTTAACGGATTAGAATTCCTTTCTTGTTACCTCTTTTTAGAAAGGTTTTGACTTCCTGTTTGTGCATGTATCAGAGGTTAGGAAATAATAAGATTTAATAGGCTGGGAGGCAAGGAAAGGCTTCAACTTAGACCATTTTGTGAGTGAAATGGTTGTCAATAGATTCCCCATTCTACCAGACAACAACCCTTCATTATCCCTGTAGTTGTAAAAGTCCTTCAGCAGGAGCCTGGGTGGTATTAGTAACTTCACAGAGTCTCTCTATGGGCTGTGTCTGAACTGGAAACCAAACGGCATCAATAGACAACTGCTATTTTGTGGATGGTGTTTTGAGGTGCTGTGGATGTGGGGAAAGAGATATGCCCCATCTGCTGCTCTCTGTGCTGCAGCAGCAGCAGCTTTGAGCTTAGCAGTTCTGTGGGCTAATTTAGCAAAAGGCTGGTCTTCTGGCCCAGCTGAAGACTGCTGTGAGGCCATCAACAATTTGGCACTGCCAATCTGGCATCAACTACTCTTTGTACAGTGAACTCTGTTGTCTTGTGTTCTGCTCCTTCGCTCTCAGGGCACGTGTTGTCTTGGCTGTTTATACCTAACCTGTCACAGGTAGTGTTTCTCTATGGGGGCAGATTACTTTAAAAAAGGCAAAGTGCAATAAAAAAGGGAGGGGGGTGGAAATTGTAGTGAGCTTGACAAGGAAAACCAATGTCTCGTTAGTCTGTCCTGCCTGCTGAAAGCAAAACTAGTTGTTACTGGTAACATGTCCTAACTGTTACACTGATGTCTTTTTCATATTGTTGTTCATTAGATCTTCATCTATATTGGTAGTAGATATTATCTCAAGCCATTCAAGACGCTTTTGAGGTTTACTTCCTCACTGAAATGAAAGCAGTGCTAATCAATTATGAGCTAGTTACAGTAGCCTAAATTCTTACTCTGTAACGCACTTGTCTCTGAGCAAGTGACAGTCAGTGAAGTTAACTTGATCAAACCAAATGCAGAGCAAGAGAACAATCAGTGTTGATGAAGTCACAGGCAGAAAATGCTGGATTTTTTTTTTTTTTTTTAATTAAATTACAATTCTTTTTCTGCTACCCTCCCATTTGTCTTCAGGGAAGTTTTGCTCAGCTTTCCAATGAGCAGAACAAAAGCTTGAGACACCTTACTTGCATCTGCCTGATAGAAATTAAACAATCCCAAATTTCTTCAGGCTTTAACCTCTTCTGTGAATCTGAGTCTCATTTATTTATTGCACTGATTTAGTTTTTTATGTTTGGCTATTCCTTTCCTTTTGGGAGTCAAATATGAGAACAGCAATATTATAAAGGCTCATGTCTGGGGAATTGGTCTTTAGTTATTCCAGTGAATTCCTGGTAGGGACAAACTCCTGCAATTTCAGTTGGTTAGTGCTCAGCAACTGTCAGGATTTGGCCTTCAGTTTGGGCCAATCCGCAAAGAACCCAGTCTTCTTATTGTAAATTCTGCAGACTATACCAGTGCAGGAAGCTAAATGAAAGCTAGTTCACTGTCAAGGTGTTTTCACTGGAACTTTTGTTCATCTCTGAGGTTTGTAAGTGTATCCAAAATTCAAATGAAAGGTTACGCTCTCTGTAACTGTCTGTTATCTTTCATTTGGGAAAATAAACTTGTTCTGAATATAAAACTAAATAGCATAAATTAAACTAAAGGCAAGGCTGCTGCTGCCACCTTCCCCCTCACCTCTGGTTAACCCCCATCCTTCTAGCTTCCCTCTCCTGCTTCTGCAACCAGCATGAGTATTTAGGCTGAGGAAAAAACAGCCTAACAGAACTGGGTAAGCAGGAAGGTGGCAGAGAACAAGTAAACTTCTTTAGAAGGGGAATTAAAAAAGGACTGGTTACTTCTGTTGTCAAGACTTGCAGCATGGATTTCTAACCACCTCAGGAGCACATGCTTAACAATGATTGTATCAGTAGGAGGTGGCACCACCAGTGTCAGTTATTAATAAACCTCTTAAATGCACATGCTGACTCTTTTTCTTTCTTCTTCCTCTTCCTTTTTATAAGTCTCCATAGCAATTTCTGACCCTTTTTGAGCTAGCATAGAACAAAAGGTCCACAGAATTAATGAAACAAAAATAGCATTGTTCAAATGGACCCAAACTGAGATTCTCAAGGGAGATCAAGCTGGGTCGTTCCATATAGAGAGCTCCTTCAGCTGGCTCTTCAAGTGTCCTTAAATCTCTCCAAAACAGAACCAACTGTCCAAGAGGAAGGCTATCCTGAAAATAACACAGCCCATCAAAGAAAAGTCAGCAACACATTTGTACCCTCTCTGAAACTTCACCCTTTGCTTCTCCAACAGCCCTCATTAGCCTTTGGTTTTGGTGTGCTGGCTCTGAAATATATGCTCTTGAGGCCCAGGGACTTCACTTTTCTGCTTTGTGACCAAGCTGTTGATGTCAAATTTTGTCTCTGAATCTAAGCTCCAATAAACTGTCTTCTAATCCAAATTTCAGTCCACTCCCATAACCTGAAGAACAGCTTGGAAGCAAATCTGATCTCGTTCTATGACTGGGTGACTGGCTGGAGAGACAAGGGGAAGGCTGTGGATGTGGTCTACCTGGACCTCAGCAAAGCCTGTGACACTGTCCCACCCAGCATTCTCCTGGAGAAGCTGATAGCACGTGGCCTGGATAGGTGCAGCCTCCACTGGGTTAAAAACTGTCTGGATGACTGGGCACAGAGAGTGGTTGTGAATGATGCCACATCCAGCTGGTCTCCGGTGAATAGTGGTGTACCCCAGGGTTCAGTAATGGGCCCAGTTCTATTCAACATCTTCATTGATGACCTGGATGAGGGGATTGAGTCTACCCTTAGTAAATTTGCAGATGACATTAAGTTGGGGGGGGACTGTTGATCTCCTGGAAGGCAGGGAGATGCTGCAGAGGGACCTGGACAGGCCGGGTCAATGGGCTGAGGCCAATGGGATGAAGTTCAACACAGCCACGGGCCGGGTCCTGCACTTTGGCCACAATAACCCCAGGCAACTACAGACTGGGGGATGAATGGCTGGAGAGCGGCCCAGTTGAAAAGGACCTGGGAGTACTGGTTGACAGCCAGCTGAACATGAGTCAGCAGTGTGCCCAAGTGGCAGGGAAGGCCAATGGGATCTTGGCTTGTATCAGGAACAGTGTGGCCAGCAGGACTAGGGATGTGATTCTTCCCCTGTATCTGGCACTGGTGAGGCCTCACCTCGAGTACTGTGT
>JAAGNO010031120.1:7528-19160 GCA_033439905.1 Ceryle rudis
CTCCTCTCCTCTCCTCTCCTCTCCTCTCCTCTCCTCTCCTCTCCTCTCCTCTCCTCTCCTCTCCTCTCCTCTTTCCTCTCCTTTTTCCTCTCCTTTTTCCTCTCCTCTCCTCTCTTTCTTTTTCTTTTTTTTAATTAGTAGGACTTTATTTCCTTGAATATTACTTTCCATAATGAAAAGAATGGTATTATTTATCCTTTTATGGAGGATAATGTGAGCAGCATAAACTCAGATGCAAAGCATTTTTTGATTTAAATAAGTACAGGTTGTCTTTTGTTCATGAAGTCTATGTGAAGTAGATTGTTTTCCAATTTGAATTAATGTACCCTATCATTCTCCACCTACCTACGCTGGATTGTCCCCTTTTCAGGACATACAATAGCAATAAAATTTATGCACTTTACACTTTTTCTGCAGGGTAGGTCCCATTCACTAATTCCTATTTGTCTTTCCAAGGTATGTTCATTCTCACGGTTTGCTCTCTTGGTTCATACTGCTCCCTCCATACTGGACTGTGAGCCCCATCTTGCACATGGACTCAGAAAAAGAAATTAGTGAAAATATATTGTTTCCGACTACTATGGATACCAGCTTTCATTCCCTTTCTCAGGCATCTGAAATTTCTTATTCTTTATTTTACACTCCTGGACACTGATTTAAAAAGAAAGGGAAGGTAGTTGTGTCTAAAATAAGTAATTTAAGAGTTCCGCTTAAAGAAAAAATAAAATAAATGTATTTTTTTGACAAAACTCATAAAATCCCAAATTCTGGTACCTCACCTGAATGGCATAAATGACAATATTTTTACTGGGTTTTGTGTTGAATTTCAGAAAACTTAGAGGTTTTACAAATAACTTCACTAGTAATTCTGAGCTATTCTGACCCTCTAGTTCTGCATAAGGAAGGCTTTTCTGCTGAAACACCAATGGAGCACTCACAAAACCAAATTTGAGTCTTCCATGGGAAGCAGCAGCTGGCAACATCCCCATCACCACCCCCCACCAGCCATGGCCAGTGCTGGCTGTGGCCATGGCGAAGATGCATTGGGAAGATTGCTGGGCCGAGCCCTGTCACCTGAGGTGGTGCTTCAATGAATGACCAGCCAAGAGTGAAAAACATAAGTACCTAGGCAGATTAGCAAAGGTATTCTACTACTCTGCTCTTCCATCCTTGGTCCATTGTTTGGCTGGTGGTGGTTTTAAGGTGTGTGTCATGCCTTAAAACATGATAAAGGAAACTGTGGAAGAGGCAGGAGGTGCCATAAGGAGGTTAACCTTCCCGCTGAACCAGAGGGAGGAAATGGTTGCCTGCAGGGGTGGTGAATCAAAGCATTTCAATCAGACACCTGAAATAGTACTGCTGATATTCAGCCCATCTTCTTCCAGTATAATATGACATCCCTGCAAAGGTTAATCAATTTGAATGTTAATATCATTCTTATTTTCCAACCAATATCTTTCAAATATATGGTGTGCACTTGTCATCATCCAGGATTAACAACATGACAAATTTGAACTTTTAAAAGCAAGACACTTTGTAGTTATTGGAGAGCAGAAAAAGGTCACAACGCTCTGTACAAAACAGAGCCATGTAGATTTCCAGGCCCATAATTTGCCTGTCTTTCTCAATAATTTCTAAAGAAGCATGGAGAATAAATGGGCCAGATTAGCAAGAAGAGGGACTGCTCTGCTTGCGTGTACAGTGTAAGAGGCAATCAAATAAAAGGAATTATTCACGGAAGTTGACTCTTGCAGCCTTGTTCCAGTTGGCACAATATAATAATTTTCTTTTTTTCCTAACAGCAAAAAACATACTGGTCCAAATTCACAGTTCTCCCTGACTCTCTCTACACTTTTGGCTATATATTGTTATTTGGTTGCAAATAATAGTCACAGAGAAATGAGAAAATGTATTGGTGTCAGTGTTTCCTTGATCAGTGTAAGGCAAAGGAAACTCAGGTATTTACTTTTCTGCTGTGGCTGCTATTGTCCTTGGGGACTGCTGAAACTTTAAATCAGAGTCCTAATTGGTACTCGGATAGCCGTGAAATACCAGAAGCTTCAAAAGGAGCTTAAGAGAGCAGCTACTGCCTTTTCTCTTCTCTGTGCTATCCACAGCATGCATATAACAAGGATTTGGGAAGTAGAGTTATTGGCATTAAATCTTGCTGTGTGACTAGCTCAGACTAGACTAGGCACCTCTGAGCAAGAAGCCGACATGGAAGTCACAAACCTGAAGCAAATTACACTGTCCAAGTGATTCGAAGTGTGACATGATTTGCCCTGACTCATCCACTGGTGGTTTTGCTGCTCTTCAGGTAAGCCTGCAGTGCTTTTAAGAGTTGTATTGTCATTTTCAGCTTTTAAAAAATTGAGATAGCTTGCCAAAAGTTAAATTGTTCATGTTCCCATAGCCTAAGTAATCAGGAAGGGTGGAATAGCAACTAAAGGCATCACAGGTATCACAGGGTGTCAGAGGTTGGAAGGGACCTTGGAGATCTTCGAGTCCAACCCCCCTGCCAGAGCAGGACCATATAATCTAGCACAGGTCACACAGGAACGCATCCAGGCGGGTTTTGAAAATCCCCAGAGAAGAAGACTCCACAACCTCTCTAGGGAGCCCGTTCCAGTGCTCTGTGACCCTTACGGTAAAGAAGTTCCTCCTCACGTTAATGTGGAACCTCTTGTGCTCCAGCTTATATCCATTCCCCCTTGTCCTATCACAGGGCACGAGTGAGAAGAGGCTAAAATGGCATGAATGCCACTTGTGTGAGTCTGGAGGTAGAGGGGGTCCCCACTTGGTCAGTACAAATGCACATCACTGGTTTTGAGTTTGCCAGTTCAGAGCAACTTGTTTGACTGATGGATACCTCCACCGCTCCTCCAGCTCTGATGGATTCTGTACATATTTTGCACTAATTGTATTGTTTGGGTTTTTTTAACCTGATACCAAACCCTGGGCTTTTTTTTAGAAAGCTCCCATTCACAGTTGTAGAGATTAGGGTAGCACTCAGGGTAGCAGTGATAGATCACATAGCACTGATGTAAAGTCTTGCTGATCTTTACAGTGCCTGTCCCAGAGATTTTGAATCCACTCTTTTGACCTGTGCTAGCATGATGAACCAAGAACAAGCACAGCTGGAGCTGTCAGGATGTTTTAGTCTAGCTGGATGCAGGCAGCAATGATAATGGTTGATGGAAACCAGGGAAATGGATGGGTTTTTTTTCACCCCAAATATTGTCTACTCCTAATTTTACATTATCTAGCAGAGCTTCATTTCTCTAGGATAGGACTGCTATCCTGCTGTTGAAAGCTATTCTCGGTGACTATGTGTACACCATGCTGGAGAGGCAACACAGCTGGAGTATCTGCTCTTCTCTCTTCTTCCTGCTGGCAAAAGGTAGGAAAGTGGGGAATCTCTTGCCAAAGCAATGAAAGTTGTTCAAAATTCACTCAGAAGAGGTGGACCTTTTCTTTCAATAGAAACTAAATGCTCCTTGTGCAGTGATGGGGTGGTTCTACTGCACTTTACAAAGCAGGTCATTGTATGCCCTAGCATTTCCAGCAAGTTTAACATGGTTTTAAAGAATCTCCAGAGAACTAAAACCCAAAGATACCGCCAGAGTTGATACCACCCCAGCCACCTCAGGCTACCAAATAGTAGTTAGGTACACCAGGAGGACATCAGAGAAACATTTCTTGTTCTTTTTCAGCTGATACAATGTAAGTCAGGCATGAATTTTGAAAGATGCCACAGCCCACTATTGATACCTGAAGAGTTTTACTCCAGTGGTTAGAAAAATGAAGAGGCTGCACCATGTTCTGAACAGCCTTTGCTTCAAAACTCTGACTCCAGCAATCCCAATGGCTATTTAGAGAAGGGAAGATGCAGCATTTTATGAGTATGCCATGGAAGTTAGTAACAGAAACAAACACTGTAAGAAAAAGCCAATAACATTTGTGCATCGAGACTAGACTGAAACTCTGCTCTTTGGAGTTGGTTGTTTGGGGTTTTGAGTTGTTTTCTTACAGTTGTATAAGTAGCTATGTTTCCATTTAGAGAGGCTAGATGTTCAAGAGTTATGTGATAGAAATGTCATTTATAGAGGGAGTATGGGATTTTGTTATGGAAGAGCAGAGAGTGCAGCTCTATAAGAACATTCTCCTTCCTGCATGGGAGTGGCTGCTTAGGCATTCACAGGGTCTGTACCCCCCAGAAAGCCAATGCTCTACAATGTTGAAACTGGTGCTGAAAGATCCCTGTGGTCTTGCTCCCATGTCATGATCTACAAGCTCACCAGCTTTCTCTCCAAACTCTTCCTTCACCCTCTTCTGCTATAAAAGTATGTGTAGGTGTGTAGGTGTATACAAAAGTAATATCAACAAGCACAGAGATAAAATAATTAAATATAGCAATAATGAACAATAGTGGTGGGGACTACTTACTAGCTCTCAGTTAGTACTTTTCGAATTCCGAAGTATCCTTATTTTACTAACATTACCTTGTTCTCTGAAAAGGGACATAAACTGGATTCTAGCTTCTTTTCTTGTTGTTGTTTTTTGGGTTTTGTTTTTTTCACTTGACTAACTTTGTTTGCAGTATATTCAGCCTGCATCAAATGAGATAGGTCTTCCCTTTACATTTCAACTGTGGAAGTTCAGCCTAAAGTCAGAGATAGGCTCAGTTTTCCTGCGTAATATCAGTTTGGTAATATCAGTTTGGTAGGCTTAAGACAGTGACACGGAGGCAACCTCCATCAAGGGTTTGCCCATGAGTGACAGGCTGGAACCCTGCAAGTAACTCAAAGGGCAATGTGCTGTAATGTGGAGAGAACAGAGTCCATCCATACCATCATATCTCTGTCTGTCTTTTTCAATGTTGGGACTTCAAGAAAAGTAACATGCCTATTTAGTTCGTTTAAGTGGAGAGCGTCCATTTCACATAGTCATTTTGTGAATGAAAGATTTCAGGTTCCTTGTTATCGGAACACTTGGATAGGTCTAATCAGTGTTCTGTTTGGGGTGGAAGGTGGGGGGGTGGGCAGAGGGGGATGTGTTTTTGTGACATAAACTATTATACCTTTATTTGTTTATTTATTTATTTAATTATTATATAGCTATGTATGTATCCATACATTATGCAGGAGTAATTTAGTTTCACTTCCAATTTTTTTTTACTCGAAACTTAAAAGCCACATTTCACAGCTGGAATGAAGAATAACTTTCAATTATCTATTACCTTGATACATCAAGAAAAATGTATACCTTCTTTCAGAATGGTATAGTACATTTGAAAGAAGCAATAACACAAGAAATATTGGGTTTTGCCAAATAAAAGAAACAGTGTTTTATAACATTGCAATCAAAAAATATCTGTATTATGTTAAAAAAAAAAAAAAAAAGATTACACTCACAAATGCATTCATTTATTGGAAACTTTGTTAAATACTTCATGTTTGTTGGCACAGGCTGCTGCCTACTGCTTTGTTAGAAGATACCCATTGCAGCCACTTTAACTTGATCTTATTTTAATCCCCCAAGTGTTGTTGGCAGGGTTCTTTACCTTGAATCAAGGTTATTATTATAAAATTTCCACAATTCTACAGATGAGAATGGGATACTAAGTTATCTTGGCAGACTAATCTAGGTAACTTTTCAGGTATGCTTATTTAAACAAGAGATGCATGAGAAATGTGAAAAATGCTAGCACTTATCAGAAATGCAAATGTGGCATTTGCTCAGCTTAATATGAATGCCTCTGCACCAGGCAACAACACCAGAAGTGCCAATTAGGATGCAGTTAAGGTATAAAAAAATCACCCTTTCTTTTCAGCTACTATGACATTTATGTGTCAGGTCTTTTTCTTTCAAAGAGTGGCTGTACTTCAACCTACCTGCACAGAAATGCCAGTCTTGCTTGAATTTTACTTTAACTAAACCCCTGTTATTGTGCCAGGCATCAATACAGAACTGTTATGCTTGTAATGTGTTTTACTGTGGCTAGAATTTAAAGAGCTGTGCCATATAGGTCAATCAGTGTTACGAATGACAGCAGTTGTTATCTGCTAGTGAGGACAGCAGTATAATAATAATGTTTATTGCACATCATTTTTCAATGATTTTATGCTATCATTTAGGAGATGAATGAAATGACTCTCTAGCAGACATGAATGTAAATAAATTAAACATTAAGAACCAGTGAGTTCTAATCATCTTTCTTTAAGATTGCACTAAATGGTTGCAATCAGTGAAATAGATGAGAGATTGCATTAAATTGCTCTTCCAGATACTATATCATGCCAGCTCAAACAAGGTTCACATGCATTACAAAACAGCTCAGGTTGAAGGAGCAGCTGGAATGCCTCATAGACATGTATTAGCTGAGAGTAATGCACCGATCATGTACCGCCGCTTATAGTCTTTTATATTAGCATACATGGAATGACAAAGAGAAACCCAAACAAATAAACAAGAGAAAAATCTGTACTGTTTTGTTGCAGGGCTTTACTCTTATTATAGATTTATATAGATATATGCCATGGTTTAGGGGATTATGCTGAAGCATACCATCAGTTGCAGTATTTTCTCAGCTCTTTCATGTAGACTCTGCTGATTTTTTAGCACATTATTGGAAATTCACAGGTTGAAAAGATCACAGCTTGGAGAATGAAAGAGATGTTTGTTACTATTATGAGGAGAGAATACAGGTGCTGTGATATGGGTAGCAGATAGGCAATATCTGAGAAGCTGTCAACAGAACATGTTAAGGATGGGTTTTCAAGAGTTGACCTCTTATTCTGCCAGAACAAATCCACAAATTAAATTGTGTGAGCAGTTAGGTCACAGGGAGGAAGAGACTTCTGTATCCATCTGACCTAAGGTACATGCACAAAAGTGAACCTGAAATAGGGAGAGTCTCAAGGTCAGCAAAGACAGATCGGAAATCTGTCTCTTCAAGTCTTTAAATCACAACACAGTAAGCACAATTAAAATTGTGATTGTTCAGGTCCTCTGCTGCCATCAGTAGGAGCAGCATCCCTTTTAATTTAAGGGTAATACAGTCCAAAGTTTTGTTGTTACTGATGGCATGCTAGTCCCTGTCTGGCTGGCACTGTCTTGGCAGGATGATCCAAACACCCCTCCAGCAACTGCTTTGGAGCCAGCTGCAGCCCTGGCCCTTAGCACAAAGCTGTGCTGGGAAAAAAGGGAGTCTGTCACAATTCCTAGCTTCTGGGTTCAAGTCCTGTTGGACAGTTGTCCTATTAAGAAATAAAAAATTCTGTATTTCTAGATTTCCTTCTCTCACCTCCCCAAGCAGCTGCTGTTGACTGAATGTTGCTCACCTTTCTCCTCGTTTGTCTTACTTTCCATGTAGGAATTTTCCCCAGCTTACTGCACAGTGTATGTTTTGAGAGAATGTCTGATGTGCAGAGAGGAGGGCAGGAGTTAGCAGTGTGCAAACCTCCCAAGGTCTGGCAGTCAGCTCGTCCCTGATACTTGCCTTGAACTGAGTCTCATGCTCTGCTGCTGCCTCTGTGGGATGTTAGCTGCACCCCAGACTCCTTTTGGTAAGGTTAAAATCTGACATTTTAGTTTGTCTGGTTTTTGACATCTTTACCTTTAGACCAAATTCTGAATTCAGGTGACCTGGCACTCGGGTATCTGAAGATATGACTTGAGTTTTCTTCAGGTTCAGAAAAAGTGTTAAAATTCCTGTATTACTTGTCTTACCATTTCATAGTATTTTTACCAATGCTTAGCATTATGGGGTTTCCCTTTAACAAGAAAGGAAAAGAAGTCTGGGAACAAAGGGGACATTTATTGTGACATTTTCTGTGAATGTGAGAATCCCAGGTACTACCTGAAAAATGCCAGACACACCTCCACCCCCCAGTTATACCATTTTGCCTTTTTTCATCATTGTGGTCCTTGTTTTCAATGTTTTTACACTTCTTTTCTGCTGTCTCACTAACATTCTTTGGTGAGTCTGCTTTGCTTCAAACACATGTCAAACTTCAGTGCTGACTGGAGCACTGGGTACCAGGTGCTCTCAGGTGGCAGGAGGAGCCACGCTGGGCTCCATGATCACTGCTGCTTCTGGTACAGAGCTACAGAAACCAGAGACAGAAGAGAGACATGTTTTGTTCACTTTACCATAGTACAGCCTGGTTTATGGTAAAGAAACACTTTTTTTCTGGATTTTTATATTTAGTGTTTGATATCTATTCCAACAGGAAAACCAAAGTTACTGATGAAAAATTACTTGTGTGCCAAGGTGACATACTATTTATAACTTAACTGAAATAATGAGTCTCTGTTGAATATTTAGAGGTAGTATCTCTTCACTGTAGTAAGAGAAAACAGTGGATGAAAGAAAAAGTTCCATCCTTAGGTTTTATCCAGTCTTTTTAGTGACAAATTATACAGTAATTTTTGTTGTTTTAGTTTTATTTGGGTTTGTTGTTTTTGTTATTTTTGTTGTACTACACATTCATTCAGTAGTTTTTACTCAGGAGTAGACATGAACTAGCCAGGTCATACCCTACACAAATATCAAAAACAAGCACTTGAGTCAACATCTGGGTATGTACCTCGTAATTGTATGCCCTTCACAGTCCAATATCCTTTTCAAAGAGTGACACCTAAATCTTTCCTTAAATGTCTTAGCATTCAATAAAAAAGACCTGCAATATGATAGCTCTTTCAAGCCACAGTGGGAGACAAAAGGAATAGTTCTGGATTTTATTTGTAGTATTACTCATCCTTATCAGTGAGGCAAAATTTATGGCAAGGAGCAGCAAGGTTAACAGAGGACTTCACAAATTTTTTGGAACAGATACTGACTCAGTTCACAAAGGAGAAAATCTTAATCCTTATCTCATAACTATAAGGAAAAAAAAAAAAGAAGATGGGAGCTACTAAGGTATTCCTGTGTCTCCCAACTTTACAAGTGATTGCCACGAATCTCCTTATCATTGAGTGTCTGATGCTGTTAAAGTCCTGAAATACTCCCAATAAAAGTGCTTTTCCGAACCCATCAAAAAAATTCTTTTTAGATTCAGACATTCTTCAGCCTATAGAGGACTTCCTTTCTGGCACTTGTGGTATCTGAGGAGTGAAGACGATGTTGGACTGTGTTGCAAGGAGACATCATCTGTATTTGGTAAGTAACATCTGAACCTGTTAGCTACAGAACAATACAACATTTTGCCTGTGCTTTTCATATATGAGGTGAATATTTCAGTGCTGCAGAAAGCTTTTGACTCCAGTCTCTAAAATGGGAAGTGCTATGACTTCACAACTCTCAATGAAGTTAATGGAAGCTTTGAGAGACCTCTACTTTAAACTAGAGAAATTCTGATCCCCAAGGAGTAGCGAGACTTATGCTATCTTTCCATTAACAATAGCTATTACACTTGAGTGGCCTGCTGTTCTTTGGTTTATTTAAATCTTCAGTCTTTTAACATACAAGAAAATAAATATGCATTAGTCCTAAGCATAAGAGCTGGCAACATAACCAGTACTACTTAACTTATACAGACAACAGTTAACTGTCTGCTGAAGGGAAATAGAACAGAGAATCCTAATAGCATTTTACTTTTCTTCCTCCAGAATTTAACTGCAGAAGTTAGAGACTTCAGCAAGTATAGCCATCACTGTTCAAGTGGCATTTTGCCCCTATTTATGAAGGATTTTCTCATATTCCATTGAATTTCAGAAGTTTATTGCTTTAATCATTGATCAGGTAAATGTGATCAAAGCTAGAACAATAGTGTGATATATAGAGGAATTCCAAGATGATTCTGTTTGAATTGTTAGCAAATATTTGAAATAATGGCTGTAGTCCAGAGTAGAAAGATGCAACACTAGCTTGATGGATGTGGTGACCGAGACTGAGATTCAGACTCAGTGGTTGTTAAAGTGCTTAACAGAGACTCTCAAAGAAGTAAGAATCACCAATCTCCAATGAAGCTAAGAGCAGCTTGTCTTTCTGCATTTCCACATCACTTGCCTTGGAAGTCATATGGTTTTGTTGTTGCAGTTTGACATTTTTTTAATATTTTCTAAATCCTATCCAGGCCAATTCTGATGATAGATTTCATGTTCTTATAGTTAGCAATTTGAAGGTGATATCTGTAATCTGCAAAGGGATGTTTTCAGCCAAACCCTGCTCTGAGGGAGAAGTACACTGAAAATCATAGAATCATAGAATCATTTAGGTTGGAAAAGACCTTTAAGGTCATTGAGCCCAACCATTAACCCTACTCTACCAAGTCCAACACTAAGCCATATCCCCAGGTAAAATGTTGGAAGGCATCCCAGCAAGACATGACAGTCCATCTTTCATTTACCTATGTAGCACTTAGGAAGACACCAGGGGGAATCAAGGATGCTACCAATGTCTTATGTTCCTGTAGCAGACATGATGTTGATAAGTGAAACTGTGGTTAGACTGCAACAGAGGACTAAAAGAAAGGCAGGTATTGCCTGAAAATACATACAGGTTTCCCAGACTGATATTATAAGAGCCTTGTGATACTCATCCATGCACTTGAGTCTCTATCTTGACAACTAAAGGCAAAATGTGTAAATATAGATATAAAAGTTCTATCCCCTTTCCAAAACAGGTAGAAAGCAGCGAAATAGGATGTGGTGATGAAAACCTCTTTCTACAGTGTTAAAGAACTTGAAATATGTGCTCTGTTTTGGGGAGGGGGGGACGACACTGTGGAAATGGAAGTAGGCTAGAGAGATAGACTAGCAATGAATCTATATAATGCATCAAAACTAGGATGGGGACAAGGCAGTGTCACAGCTTACAACTTCACAGTGCATAACCTTTGCTAACAAAACAGGATAATGCCCCCCAAAGGGACTGTCCTCCTTCCAGCAGTGCCAGCTCAACCACTTGCATGTGATAGTTCTGCAAATTGAGGCAAAAAAATGCACAACTTTCTCCTCCTCTTCATTTTTTTTGGTTAATTTTTCAACCAATTAACCCCAAGGCTGATTTGCTGTGTGGTGCAGAAGCAGCTGTGCTGATAATGCTGAAATGTACATGTGTGATTTTGCTGGGAGGTGGCCAGGAGTGCTATGACTCTGTTTAAGGGTGTTGGCAAGTCATCTTCTCCTGTGTACTCTCAGCTGGTCTGAGGTCCACAAAGGCAAAATGTTATCAGCTTCTGTGTATGTGTATTGCTTATGTTATTCTAGGCTTCCACCCAACTGCAGTTTTTTAATTGTTGTGACTCTGTTTGATAGGGGTATTAGCTTTTTGTCTCCCAAAGTTGTAACTCCAAGCACAGATACCAGCACCACAGTACTTTCTGCCAGTAGCTGGTTCTGATAAAAGCACTATCTATGGGTGCATCTGTGTTCTTGCCCAGTTTTTACCCTGGAGTATTGAAGACCACACACACAGAATCACAGAATTTCTGAGGCTGGAATAGACCTACAAGATCCTCAAGTCCAGCCCATGACCCAACACCATGACATCAGCTAGACCATGCCACTAAGCATCACATCAAATCTTTCCTTAAAAGCCTCCAGGGTTTGCAACTCCACCACCTCCCTGGGCAGTCCATTCCAGTGTCTAATCACCCTTTCTGTGAGGAAGTGCTTCCTAATATCC
>JAAGNO010031120.1:19260-29464 GCA_033439905.1 Ceryle rudis
GAGTCTCCTCCAGGCTGAACAACCCCATCTCCATCAGCCTGTTCTCATAAGACTTTCACTTCAGTCTCTTCACCAGCCTCATTGCTCTCCTTGACCCACTGCAGCACCTCAATATCCTTCTTGAAGTGAGAGGCCCAGAACTGCACACAGTACTTGAGGTGAGGCCCCACCAGTGCTGAGTACAGGGGCAGAATTACATTCATAGACCTCCTGGCCACACTACTCCTGATACATATCAGGGCTTTATCCTTTTATCTTCAAATGATATCAGGTTGCCGCATACTGCTGTGAAACACTAAGCATTTATGGTGGAAAGACCAGTTCCTGGCAGTGACACAAGGGGTGGGTGATATCTGCTGAGGATGCTGTTTTCAGGGTGAGCCTAGTGCTAAGGCTGAGACCTAGGTCAGCTGAGACTAGTAGCAAAAATGTAATAGTAATGTTGATGCCATGGTCTAAGATGACCAGTGCAGGCATGTTACAAGTATAATAGTTATAAATACAACTGAGTTAGATGCACTGGGGGATGATATTGGCTCAGGGACCAACGTTATTCCTCATAATTCATCACAGAACACCATAAATCCTTATTTTCCACAGTTTCTATAATCTCCTACAAGGGATTAGACATTTCTATTAAACAAATGATCAATAGCTTGTGTCTGGTTTGCTGTCCACAGCCTGGAGACATTGCTGGCTCAGTACTGTGTTTGCAGATCTGAAAGTCATCACACTTAGGACAGTCCTGAGATGTTTTCAAGATCCAGACATTTCATCTCATCAAAGGAAAACAAGAGACTTTGGTGGATGTACGATTAACCTGGAAAAGATTAATGTTTTACACTGTTTTCAGAGTAGCAGAAATCAAAGCTAAAATCAGTGAAGGGTATTCCAGAAGAAAAAACAGCAGGCATTAGTCTATATGAGGGTACCAAAGCAAGGTTATTGATAGGTTAGGTAAGTTATTGTTAAGTACCTCAAAATCACCATCATGATGTTAGCAAAAGCTACTAAATATTTCTATCACCTTTTTTAAAGTATTGAGTTAGTCAAATCAAATCCAGTGACCTCAGGAAATTTTACTGATTGTAATTAAGTAAAATACAGAGTTTTGTTTCAGATATCACTTGTTTATGAAATTTATTTATCTTAAAAACAGAGAGAGAGAAAGAAAGACTTTCCACCGTTTTGTGGAATAAAGGTCCTTGAAAATAAGTACATCATTAAGTAATTGGACATTTTCCATGGGGTTATTGTTGAGAAAGACTAGATTTCAGTGGCAGCTATTTTAAATGCAAGGAATTTGAAATGTGCTGATAAACTACAGGCTTTGCTATATTGTATTGCACCAATACTGAGAAATCATGTTGGATGGGTGATGGAAAACATATTTTGAATACAAATAATAGTGCTATTGAAGGAACAGAAGCTTTAAACTGTTAAAGATGTTTCTCTCTACTACCTGCTAAAATATAAAAGGTGAGAATTGGAAGCTCCACAAGTCATCATCTGGAATTATCTTCCTGGAGATTCAGGGGTAAATATAAGTCTGCTGGCAAGACCACTTCTAACAGAACTAAACAGTAGAAGCTGACTGAACAGACTTTTTTTCCTTGCTGATAAAAAATGATTTCTACTAAAAGAGGGGTTTTTTTGATCAGCTATTGCTCCTGATTTTTCTCTTGATTGATCAGGTATTTTTCAAGGGGCAAATGAGAATAAAAAAGACCAGTGTCTTTTCTTTTTCTCTGATGATGGTTATCTTTACTTGAGAATAATCTGTGTTGCAGGAATATAGATGTTCTCAAAAATTTTACACTTAATTAAAATAATAAGGAAAAGCCTTAAAGCAGACAATCAAAATGATAGAGGTTTGGTGGCAAATATACCCTCTACCTCACTGTATTCATTGTGAGGATTAAATGTTTTAAAGGGGTTTTAATGGCTTCTGATATTTTGAATTGTTTACACAGAGTGGAACGGCTGTGAGGGTGAACACTGGAACTAATTTCAGTGAGAACCTTGAGTAGAGCCAAGTTACACAGAGCAGATGAATGGTGGCTGATGTGGTGTCTGCTGGGACTTGGAGAATTGAGTCTCCTGCTCAGCTTTGGGAGTCAGCTTTGGGATATCAGTAGCAAAAGTGCAGACACAGTGAAAGATATGAGCAAATTCTTAATAGTTTGACCTTTCAGAAGACTCTACCTACATGACTTTTGCCCTTTTCATTGTTACCATCCAGTAGCCTTTCCTTAAAAGAGAAAAAAAAAAAAAAAAGAAGTCTAGGACAAAACAAACAAGCACTGAATTAACTAATGTGAATATGACAAGTTATAGGATGATCTCCTGGGACCCAGGCAGAGATATGGCTGAGATTTTGAAGAATCTTACTTGCATGTAAAGAATTACATTTCTGCACAGTCCTCATGTTGATATAATGAACTTTGTATCCAGGCTTAATGAGACTGCATAGCTTTTGTGTTGTTTGGTTTATTGGTTTGTGGGTGGTTGTTTTTTTTAAACAGTTAGTGGAAATAATAGAGGGAAGAAAGGAGCAAGAAGGAAATGGAAGTCAGAACCCAACTATTTAAGAGAGAACCTGAGCAGAGCCCTATTGGAGTTTGGTGTTGTGCTTTTGCAATAACCAAAGGTAGAATCACAGAGGTTTCCTCTGACACAAATCCATAGCTTAGGGTTTCTTCACACACATCATTCCTCTCTGAGCATTTGGACTGAAAGCAGGCACAGCATGACAGACTTTCCAGACTAAAGCTTTTGTTAGCATAGTAGGATGTGCTAGCCAAAACCCAACTAAATTTCTTAATTTTTTCCACATTTAACATTATTCAGGTGTTTGTAAAAATGGAAACCTAGAGGGTCCTCTGTGGAGTTCTCTCAGTGAAATCAGCCAGCAATGAGTATCCTATAAGTACATACCCTATAAAATGTAGCATGGGACACTGAAAGGCAATGCAGCTTGGGAAATGGTCTACAAGCTGACAGCAGTGTGATAAGGAGTAAATCACTTATAAAATGCAGCAGGACAAGAGAGATGTACTACAAGAGGTGTCCATGAGGTCTGATAATGTAATGGTACTTCCCATATAGTACGTGGCATATTGGAACATCAAGGGAAGGACACAATTGCTTATGGCATTAAAATGCTGATTTTTAGCAACAATACCAGATGAGGGAATGACCTTTCAAGAAGCAGCATAGACTCGTTGTATGGGCCATTTATGGTTACAGACACTTGGTGCTATAGAATCAAACACAGAATTCTGTACAGTATTTCCCTTTCTTTTTCAGTGATTAACTCTGAGAGCTGGGATGATATACCACGTGAGGTTTTCTCTGATGCTAAATCCATTTTCTTTTGCTCATATTTTATTGCTACAGTTATTGGTTCTGAATACCCTCTGAAAGCTTACTGCCATATATGAAACTGTTCCTTCATTAGTGTCTGACAATCCACAGGGACATTTCATGGAAACTTCTACATCTTGACCTGTAATTTTTTATAGGATTTGAACAATCTTAATGTGAACAAAAAACCTGCTACTACAGAGAGGAGAAATTGTTTATTTGTAGAGTGAGCAGTGACTTTACCCCTAAGCTATAATAAAACTGTTAAAACCAAGAGTTCAGTAACTTCCCAGATAGGAAACACTTTCTAAACCTTTCCCTGTATAGTTTTCTGTGGTTTGAATTATCATTTGTTAAATATATTATGACATACTATTTACCACAGACCAGAGTTCTGAGACCTTTGTGTGGCTATATCCCCTAGGAATTTCATAAATAAATCACTGAGAACTAGACGTATACTTCAAGCCCTTTCACTGCATTTTATGTATTCTGAATGATATCTTCTTTGACTTGGATGAGACCAGGTTTATTAACATTGCTTTATCAGTTGCTAAGGGATGTGATGTCCTGAAGTAGAACTTGGACATTGCTTCCTCTTAGCATCTGTGGCTTGTAGACCATAAAGCTATTATCCCAGCTGGAGGGGAAAAAGGAAAAAAAAAAAAAAAAAAAGGGGGTGGGGTTTGAATACTACTTATTATTCAAGACAGCTGAGCAAATTGAAAACTTTTGGTTCATCTGAAAACCTCTACTGAAAGTTCCTCAAATGGGAAATTAATGAAATATTGCTTGACTATTTGGCTTTTTTCTGCATTGTATTTTGACATTAATTTGATCTGAAATTTCATCCTGACTAATAGTCAGCATCCATAATATTCTTATTGCCTTGGTGACCCAGGTCTGTGCACTCAAGAATTTGGTGCTGAAATAGCAGTGTTTTGTAAAAGCTGGTGTTTTATCTTGGTTGCTTACAGAAAGTAAATCTAAGAGAGTTGGTCTATTACTGGATGTGTATCTGATTCTGATACAGTGAGAGCATTCAGCATTTCTCTTACTGAGCCATACAAATAAGGAGGCACCTCCAACTAGCTCATGCAGGCTTCTGAAGAGAAAAAAAGGTTTCCCTTATTCTGAGCAGCTCTGTGCAAATCTTACTACCTTATCTTTTAGGCATTGTCCATCCAATAATGTGGGCTTATCATACAATACATTTAAGCACATATCTAATGGAAACTTAATTCTCACTTTGGTGCAATACTGCATATGTATAGGCCTTAAGGATGTGGGTTTAGATCTTGTTGCTGGAGCATATGTGAACTCTACACAAGTAAGGCTCGGAATGGTGCTAACGAATGCCTGTTCTTACTGCCTTGCCACATTGGGACCAATTGCTGTCACCCTATTCTGCAAAATACATTCCCTGTTCTGATTTTGTTTGAATTCAGTATGATGCCTTTTGCACAGCTTTTGTCCTAGTCATTTTGTGAGCAGAAGAAATAGGGTATTTTTTTATCCTAGCTCCATTAAATGACGAGCTGAAAATAAATCTATTTAGAAGTTATTTTTACTTTTGTAGTAAAAATTACATGCAATCCTTACTTGCCATAATCATTTTTTTATCATGCATCATGCTATACACCTCTTTGGATATATTTAGCCTCTTTGACTATATATATACACAAATATATACATATGTATTTCAGCTCTATTGAGACATAAATTTTTAATTTGTTCCAATTCTTGTTGCATAAAAATATTTGACTATTTTTCGTATGTAAATTTGGGAAGTTATTTTTGTAAATCAGGTTACTAGATTGTTACTTTATGATTTTTAGCAGAAGGCATACCAAAGTACATTGGGCTGCAGTGTACTGAGATCAGCCATCCATTTATGAAATGCCCTGCTGGCATTTAGAAGCAGTATCCATTCTGCAAGAGCAACAATGTGTGAAAACCTGTATGAAGGAATGTAATAATAGTTTATCCAGTTGAAATGTAGAGCCACTGGTTTGTAAACAGGACAGATGTAACTAACATGATGCAATTTGGATGCTATTCTGTCATAAAAGCAACTGACTCTTGCCATCTTTGAGACATGTATGTCACAGAGTGTATCACCTGCTTCATACTTTATAGATGAGTGATCTCAGGTGATCTCCAAGAAATTGTTTATCAGATCTCAATGCTTTATGAGATTAGATAAATTTTCAAGATGAAGTAGAACATCTCCAGTGTCTGTCCCTCTTTCTTGGGCCCTCTGAGTTGTGTCTCAAATACTAAATAGCCTATTTATTCTTAATTACAAATAGGTGATGTGTATTTACATTAACCTTTGTTTATTCTGCCATTGGAGGCACTAAATTAGTGGCACTGAAACTATAACCTTTATTAAACAGTGTAGCCCACTCATCTGCTATAATCTCACAATACAAAGCTGACAAAGGTGTTTATAGAAACTTGCCAGGATTTTGAAACTTAACAGTAGAGAATTAAGCTTTTTGTGTGCTGTGGAATAATTTGTCTTGTAATTTAGCTTTAATTCACATTTTCACAATTAATTAAACATCAACCTAATCATTATACACATAAAGCATTTAAATTGATGTATGAAGAATGATGGGGAATGAATAATGCTTTGAAGATCCATTTCAAATTAGTTGTTTGATTAATGAATATTCCACAAGGGCATTTGTGTGATGACCTCTGTTGATGACTTAAGGAAAGGCATGTCTGTTTAGATAATGAGAAGACAAAGTGAGTGAGAGTTATCTCTGTGAGTAAGCAGTGTAGAATTACAAGGATTAATCTACATGAAGCATATTACATTTTTGCATTGCTTGTAAGAGATAACATAGAGCTGTAAGTTCTGTAAATAAGTTTGGCATTTGAAGATGCTGCTTAATGATATAATGTGCTCGCTCTATATGCTGATTGTCTTTCTCTGGTTATGGAGGAACATAGTGGAGGGCTGTTCTCTCTTTCTAAACCCATTATGATCCTTCACAGCACCTGACCTTTCAATTTCTTGCATGCAACTTCACACTGTAGCTCATTAGTTTTACCTGGTAACCTTAATAGATTTGGTTTCCAGATGGTTTACTTTAGCAGTATACAAAATGTATGTAGAAAAGATGTAATCTTATGTATCAGAAATGCAGTGTGCTTTGGCATCTAGAAGAATTTCCGTGGTGCAAGTTTCCTGCCCCTGGCTCAACACCCTCTGAGCTGCTCACTGTTCAAGGTAGGATACAGCACTTGGAGGGGCCAATCAGATATTCAGCCCAGTCATGCCTACTTTCCACGACAATGAAAATGTTGGGAAAAATATGCTACATTCAGCTTGTAGCACCGGGGAGGTGTAGGGACAATAAAGCTCTTTGCAGATTGTTGTGTAAAGTGCCAGAGCCTGAGCAGCTCTTCAACAGGCATGGTTACAGGCATGGCAGGCACCCTGGCATGGCCACCACTTCCCAGGTGCCATTTTCAGTGCAGTTGGGGTCACCTGCTGCTTGTTCAGCTTCCTTCAGTGATCCTACAGAATCATGGTATCATTTAAGTTGGAGAAGACCTTTAAGATTGTCAAATCAAATCACTAAGCCAACTTTATAAAACTGAACACTAAACCACGCCACTAAGCCCCACATCTACATGTCTTTTAAATACCTCCATGGATGGTGACAATCCCTGGGCAGCCTGTTCCAGTGCTTGACAACACTTTCAGAGAAGACATTTTTCCTAATATCCAACCTAAACCTTCCCTGGTGCAACTTAAGGCCATTTCCTCCTGTCATATAGCTTACTACTTGGGAAAAGAACCTGACATCCACCTTGCTATGACCTCCTTTCAGGTAGTTGTAGAGAATGATAAAGTCTTCCCTCAGCCTCCTTTTCTTCAGACTGAACAACCATAGTTCCCGCAGCTGTTCCTCATAAGACTTGTACTTCAGAATATTCACCATCTTCATTGCTTTTTGGACCCACTCCAGCACCTCAATGACTTTCTTGTAGTGAGGGGCACAAAACTGAACACAGTGATCTCAACTTTTCCTTACTATCCCTTCTCTTAGGCTGTCCTGACTGTGAAAAAGGGTGGAGTTTCTAAGTTAGAATTCATCTGGGTTGAGAAAAATCCAGCCCCTCTCAAGGATATCTCTGAGTGCCCCCAGCTGACAAGAATGTGGGCATTAGATCTGGTGATTATTTTCATAAAGCACTTTTTTAATGGTAAAATGCAGGTTTGATGAAATAGAACTTTTGCTACGTGACTAGCTAAGATTTACCAATTTATTAAATTTTTTTAAGAGATGTTTCTCAGATGCAGGATGGAGCTTCCAGTTCAATCCTGACACTCTATGCAGAAATGACACAGTGGTATCCCAGATCCAGTAGTCTGTCTCCAGCAACAGCTGGCAGGGGTGCAATAGTTTAGGTTCCCTGAGCTTCCTGTAGGCCACGGGTTCCCTTCCACAAAGGTGATCCCTTTGTGTTTACAAAGGTACAACGCCTGCTCAGTTCAGTCATAGGTTATGATGGGGTCTCTTATATCACAGTCAGTAATATTTGTATTCAAGACTTTCACTTTGGTTCAGGGAATATTGGATAATGGAAAGAAAGTCAGAATACTTCTCATCTGCAGATCTAGAATAGAGGCATAAATGCAGGTTTCAGACACCTTCTCTCACATTTTTTCCCATTCCTCTGAGTCCTTTTATTCCAATATTTTTTCATTCTCTTAGTTATAGTCCCAGCAAAAATTGAAGCAAAATTCTAGTATTTCTATTCTTAACCCAGGCAATCATGGAGCAGACAGGTTTACTCTTTTCTCTTTCCCCTCTAGTAGAAAGGGCACACAGTGGTACCCTATCTTCTCTCCAGCTCATTCAAGCTTGAGCTGACATCTTGGGGAAGATGTTTCAAATATGCTGTCAAATGTAACATTTTTTTTTTTTCCTTAATCTGTGTGATTTCTAGGGCAACATTTGAGAATGAGAATGATAAGGGTATTGAGGGGTGTGGATCATGACAGGAACAGGACACTTGTGGATTGAACATCCACATTTTTTAAATCAGAGTTGGAGAAAAATCTCATCATTCTCAGGTGCTCATCCTCTCTACTTCCTCAGCACAAGTGGAAAACTTTTCCTGGACTTGTGCATGCACATGTCTCTTGATCAGGAGGTAATATTTCCAACAACTGTTAATTCTGCTTAGGGTGACTTCTTTCATATTGTATGGGATATGACATGATGCATTAAAACAAGACAGATCCTGTCCTCTCCCCCTTGGCACCCTCAAGCCTGCTGGCATCTCTGTTTTCTCAAGACTGGCCAGGAGGGATTTCTGCAAACTCCGGGTACAAGAAGAGCCAGAGCTTCCTTTTGCCCAGCTTACATACTATGAAAGGTAATTAGAGGATAAATTAAATCAGACTTGAAGTAAGGGATAATGCAGTGAAAAAGGTGGAATAAATTTAGAAGTAGAGAATATCAGCACACAGATATCAATCACAGAAGGATAAACTGCAGTATTTGCACAAGAGAAATCAGAATCATGCTCACTGTGCTGTCTGCCAGTATAGTACTTTGGAAAGGTGCTATTTATAGCACAGTACTTTTACCACCAATAGAAGCCCACAAACTTTAGTACTTAAAATACAGAATACCTTTGCAGTCATCAACAGATAATCAATTAGAAGTTTATACTCCTAAAAGTGACCTCTCTGAGCTTTGTCATTATTCTTTGCTATATTTTTAAGTGATGTGGTTGATGAAATTAATTCTGTCATGTGGTTGCAGTGAATAAATGAGAATGACAGGAAAATATATTTATCAGTGAGTTCTTTTTAAATAACTCTTTGAATTAGTAAGTGCAGATGAAGCTGAACTTACATTAAGCTGTGACCAGACAAAGCTTTGAAAATAACAAGACAATGCTGTTAACGTAATAATTTGTTCAATGTAATATTAATTTTGCATTGGCTAATGGATAAGGTATTCAGATACATATAAATCTAGTTTTCAATACAAAAAGCACGTAAAAGCTTACAATTAACTTTTCATAACACTTAAAGGCATATAGGTTAAAATTATTTTGAAACTGGGATGCAAACTCATAAGTAAAATATTAACTTCAATCTTTATCTGTATTGTAATATAAAGTCCCTCAACAAAATTCAGGAAGTTACTACATTATGGAGATTAGAAAAGACACCTGCAGTGAAATGATAGTAAGCAGACATGTTAGGCAAGGGAAATGCCATTTCTTGATTCATGCTGAACTCCGAATTCTATCTAGTGTAATGTATGGACTGTCATGTTGTATTGATTAAATTAAAAGTGCATCACTAGTTAAAATATCTTTAAAACATTCTGTGTAATTAATTCATTTCTAATGATCCACATAGCCTAAGGAAAAATCCTAGGAAAGATATAAGGAATCTTCTCAACCAAGAAAAGAAAAAGTGAGTACTCTGACCTCAGTCCTCAGGTGGTTTAAATTAGCATCCTCCACTGACTTTACTGTTCTGGAATTTGTCACATTATGTATTTGTCTTTGCTTGTGGTACACCTGAAGTGAAAAGAAGGTAATTTTCTATCTCTAAGCTTCTTATTTTGTGAACAATGTGTGTCGGAGCGTGTCTGTATGCATGCGTAGATTCAAAGTTATCACTGGAAAAATGAAACTACCGTTTAATCAGAGATTTTTATGAATGCTCCCCTCCCCCACCCCAGAAAAAACCCAAGCAAAACCCAAAACAAAACAAAACAAAAACACACACCAAAAAAAAAAAAAAAAAAAAAAAAAAAAAAAAAAAAAAAAAAAAAAAAAAACCAAC
>JAAGNO010031123.1:13492-28219 GCA_033439905.1 Ceryle rudis
CTTGGCAATAAGGCACGTGGTTGCAGGCAAGGAGCCGCAAAACCACCCAAAACCCCTCACCGAGTACCTACAAGAGCTTAAAACCCCCTCGGACCCACCGGCTCGGTCCTCCTCGGGGAGATGCTGCGTGACACGCACATGAAAAACCTCAGGAACCATCTCGCCGGGGTTGTTTACAAGCTCCAGAGCTGGGATCTGTTCCCAGGTCCTGGAAATGAGGGCAGGCAGGGATCCATTAGCAGTGGGGAGGTTTATGCAGAGCAGCTCCTGATCTGTCAGAGCTGATTTTAAAAGAGAAAACAGAGAACTCCTCTGACCAGATTGATGATAGCCACGAAACCGCGAGTCTCCAGACATCTCCGTGTCTGTGTGTACATACGTATACGTACCTACAGATATGTCCTCTGATGGTTTACCACGTCTGATCTCCCACCTGATAGCACGGAGGAGAGCCTGCAGCACAAACAGCACTTCTGCCTCCTGAAAGATGCCCTTCTCGCGGTACAAACCCACGTTTATTTAGCACCCTGGTGGGGGGGAGTCGCCCAGACTTGACCCGTGATGGGGACAGGCAGGTCCTCGCACTTGTCCCCAGTACCAGATGCAGGTATGGGGAGGAGGCCTCAGCCCCTCTGCTGCCAGCATCGCTGCAGTGGCTCCATAAAGGCCTCCAGAAGCTTGCAAAAGCCCCAAGAAGCTTTGAAGGACCCTCAAGGCTGCCAAAGAACCCAGGAAGCTTATAAAGACCCTGCATGGCCAGCAAAGGACCCCAAAGGATTGCAAAGTCTCCAGGAACCTTGCAAAGACCCCAGAAGGCTTTCAAAGACTCCAAGAACCTTTGTGAGCCTCCAGAAGGTTTGCAAAGATACCAAGAAGCCTTGAAAGACCCCTGAAGGCTTGAAGGTTTCCAAAAACCCCAGGAAGCTTGTGAAGTCCCCGTCCTCTTTCCACACCGATCCCTCACAGACCTGAGCAGCAGTGGGGAAATGGGCTCTGCTAGCCCCTCAGGCAGCCAGGGCCACCAAAAAACCCCTAGAGCCATCCCCAAAATCCTCACCACGGTTTCAATCCCATATTTGCAAGCTGGTCCACAGAGTCTCCTTCTGCCTGGCAAGCACCCGGGGCTTGTACCCATCCCACCAGCTGGACCATAGGGGATATAAATACAGTTATATTTATATAGAGATGTATAAAACCAACCCTGTGACCAGCTAGAAATGCTCCGTCTGACTTTAAATATCACAAGTGATGTGGTGACCTTGGGGTCTTTCTGTAAGATGGGAGAGATTTGGGGTCGGGGTGGGGTTTTTTTGAATAAAAACCTGTTGTCCTCACTGACCACTGCAAAGGAACTGGGAAGTGAAAGTGGTAAAAAAAAGAAGCTTTTATTCTTTGGGGTTTTTTCTTCCCAACTGATACATTTACACTGCTTATTTCCCCGGCCCCAAGCTTGCAGGAGAGCACAGGGAGGTGAGGCCACCCCAGCCCATGTGATGTCAGCTGCTGGCTCAGCTTTGGGGTAAGAAGAGGGCAAATAAATGCTGGCAAAACAGAGCCCACTTGTGCCAATGTGATGCAGCTCTGTCTGGGTTTGGTTTTTTTTCCTTTTAAATGATTTCTCTTTCTGGTTCTTCTTTCACCAGGGTGTCTTAGTACTGGTGGTTTAAATCGACAGGGGTTAAACAGATAAATCATGATGCTTCTCAAGAAGAAGGAGCATTTTCCAACTGCCAGCAGCTCAGCTCAGGGTGCCTAAACCACGGGTCATTTAACCCAGCCCCCCAGCGTGTTTTACACAGCACCCTGACTACAAAAGCCACAGTCTGGGAGCAAAGTGGTTCATTTTTCCTTCTATTCCTCAGGAAGAATATCTATGGCCTTTAATGAAATCTCCCCATTGCCACAAATCTCATTTTTGCTTGGGCAGAAAAGCAGCAAAACTGCCTTTTTTTGGAAGGGGGGGCTCAGCAATGCAAAGTCCTCACTCCCATTTGCTCAGGTCATGGCAAAAAAAAAACCCCACCAAACCCACAAAACAACCGATCCAGGATCTGCTTCAGCTGGGAAACTGGATCTGAGCTTATTTCCTACACCTCAGCCATGGAGGGAAGAGAGCACTGAAAAAGAAAAGCCCAAAAGGGATATAAATAGGGAACGTCAACCTGAATGTTTCTTCTTCTTGCTAATTGCTTGTGGCTTCCAAAATCTGGGACAGAAGTTTGGGTTTTAAAATGAGTATTTAGCTTGACGTTAATAAATAATGCAAATGCCTGCGTGGGCAGCAATTGCTCCTGCACAGGGTGGCAAGCAGCAGGTTCGCTGTGCAAAACCGCCCCTGATTGCCCCCCATCAGCAACTGGGCCCCCAGCTCCCCTCTGAAAATAAGAAGGGGAAAAAAAAAAAAAAAAAAAAGGAGTGTCCTGCTCTCGCCTAAGGGCTGAGAAATTGTGTTTCTTCCTCCCAAGAGCAGCCAGAGATTTTCCCTAGAGAGCAAAAAAATAAAAAAAAAAACCCCGAGCGGATACCCCATGGAAACCCAAAGCGCTGTGAAATCGCCTCCGCGTTGGGCCGCTCGTCCCAGTGTGGGGACACGGAGATGCTGGAGGGACGGGGAGTTGGGGACAGCTGGGGGAGCTCCTTGCGTAGGGCTGGGAGCTGGCCGGGCTTTGGGCCAGCTGCCCTCCCTCTCCATCGCTGCCCTCCCCTCGGAGATCATTTTCATGGGGCTTTAGAGGGTCCAATCCAACCACCCCCTCGTTTTGGACCAGGGTGGGGGCTACAAAGTTGTCATCCCAAACTCTGCAAGCTCCAAAAGCAGACTGATTTGCTCTGAGGCCAGTTGAGGAGGAGGAGGGAGGTGTGCCAGGGAAGAAGGAGAAGTGGCTGGGTGCTGCCAGTGGGCTCAGCGCCACCCGAAGCGGGTGGGGAAGGATTGGGGGGGGTGTGCCCATCATCGGGGTATCGGGGCTGCTGCAGGGAGATGCCAGGGGACCGCACGCTCCGGCTCCAGCACGGCAACCGCATCGAGGCCCTGTGTGTGCTGGGCACCCACATCTCCGCCGACGTCTACAGGTGAGTGCGACACCCCAACGCTCCCCTTCCTCCCTCTATCTCTGCACCTCCACCTTTCTCCTCAGCTTTACCCCCCGTTGATCCTCCTACAAAACCCTCTCCTCGATTTTCCTTCGTCTCCCCCAAACCCCACAGCCCCAACACTGGGATCGAACACAATCCACAGCCAAAATCCTCCCTGGGCTTTGCAAATCAGCACAAGTCCCAGGAAAGCTTCGAGCGTCCGCGTTTGCCCAGTAACGGTATTTACCCCGAGCCTGCCACGCGATGGGTTTGATCCATCTGCGGTCAACGGATCCAACGTTACCTCAGAAAGCTCCCGGAGAGTAGAAGGATGAGCCACGGGAAGGACTGGAAAGGAGGGGATGCAGCTAGGAGAGAGGAGGAAAACAAGATGTAGTGGCCAAAGCTCGTAAGCCCCACAGCACCAATCCCACTCCCCTAAAACAAACCCAGTGCTGGGTGATTATTTCCCCAAAGGTGAAAAAAAAAAATAAATTTCAAAGTTCATTTCATGGTTAATTCTGGGCTTTGCTGCTTTGGCAAATCTCACCCTCGATATTCAAGCCGAGCAGCGTGGTTACAATTCATCTGGCATCTCTCCAGGTCAAATCTCCCTTCCCAGTGGGATTCCCAAAACCCAGAAACAAGGAAACCAAACCAGTTCTTCCCATGCATAATTAAATGTAATTTAAGAATTTCAGAAACACCCCGGCAGCGGCAAACGAGCGCTCAGATTTCTTCTCCCCACCCCCCTCAACTGGTGCAGGTCTGGCGGGGCCATCGGCATCGAGAAACCCAATAAATGATGTTGTAACGGTGACGTGGTGCAAGCTCTCCACTGCTGGGAGCTCACACCTCAGGAACTGCGAGCAGCCCCAAAATAATTACCCTGGAAAGACAGGGAAATGAGGGGAAAATGAGCCTGGAGAGGAGAAGGGGATGCAGAGCAGCTGGGGAAGAGCAAAGGCACTTTGGACTGGGAGCGGTGTGACACCAGCTGCTTCAGGGCTGGATAAAATCACCCCGAAAATTAGAGTTTCCCATGGTAAAGTCTCTCACAATGAGCTGGTAAATAAATACCAGCTTTGGCTCAGTTGGAAAAGAAACGTGGATTTCCCCATTAAAGTGCAAACCCGAGTTCAGTTCCAGCAGCGCCGGGTGCTTTGCTGTGCTCGGTGTAGATCGTAATCTGCACCCATGGTTATAAAATAGATGCATTTTGCTAAAATAGCGTGTTCTACCCTAAAACCAAAAGCCATTTCAAGCATTCCCAGGCAGGGAGGAAAGGGCAGGAAGGTGCTGGCGGTGAGCGTGGAGACGCCAGCATGCCCAGTCTTGGGCAGTGCAATGAATCGCAGCGAGATCCGGGTGTTTTCCGTGCAAACCTCTAAAAAGACGGCGTGTTTTTGGCAGCGCGGCCCCACCCGGGGCCGTTTCCTTCGGTGTGAAGCACACGGAGGGGGTGAGCGTGGAGGTGGCACGTCGAGGGCAAGAGGAGGTTGGGTCAGCTCTCGACAGCGGGACGCGGTGGCCGCTGGATGAGGGGATGGTCTTGAGGTTCAGCATGAACCAGGCCAGCACCGAGCTCAATGATAACAAGGTAAGAAGGGGGGTGCTGGGGTGTGGGATCTCCACGGAAGGAGAACGTCCTTCCCCAACCAGGGATCTGGGGGGGTTGCAGGTAACTGTCAGCTTCTACGCTGAGGGAGGGCAGCCCATCAACCAAACCGGGGTCTTCCTCACAGGCATCGGTGAGTACGAAGGCTCCTGCAACCCATCAGCACCCCCTCGGTCCTCAGATCAGGAGGCTGTGATGGATCCAAGTTTCCCAGGTCTGGGGGAGCTTTTGCACCCACCCAACCTCACTGTATCTTGGGATGACGGTGGGGTCTGTCCATCCAGGGATCTCTCTGGACGTCGACGCAGATCGGGATGGAGCGGTGGAAAAGAACAACCCCAACAAGGTAATTCAGCCTCTTCCACTGCCTGGAAAGGCCCCGGGCTTGCAAGAGCCTAAGGTCGCTAAGCCCCAAATGGGGTGTTTTAGGCAAGCTGGACCTGGGGTCCTCAGGGCCATGGGGCCATCCTGCTCGTCAGCTGTGACAAGGACACTCCCTTCACCCCAGCATCGGACTGCGACAACGAACGGGTGTTCAACAAAGAAGGTAACGCAGCTTAAAAAAAAAGAAAATAAAATAAATGACATCCTATAAAGCAAAAAATGCTCCGTTATTCCCCCTCTTTGACCTTTCTGGAGATGAAATTTTGCTTGGGAACCAGCTGCCCCTGAGCTGCTCTCCTCTGAGCTGCTGAGTAAACCTCCCACATGGGAATTTTTCTTTTTTTAATGCCATGCAAACTAATTGCGGTCGAGTGGGGGCAGGAAGCACGGCCAGAAAACCAACAGAGGTGCCACTGCTGGCAGAGCTTTGGCCCAGGGATGCTTCACACAGGTGAGAGGAGCTCGGGGCAAAGCGTGCGGCCGGGAGCCAGGAATGTACCCGCCTGTTCCTGGAAAACTAAAACCACGCCGAGCTGGGGCCCATTGGTTTTTTGAGGCCAGGGACCAGCTGTGCCAGGGGGAAAAATAGCAAAAGAAGGGCATTTGTCTCGAGGCACAAAGCCACAAGCTTTGCTGGTGGGACCACGGGTTGTTTTTCCAGCTCAGTAGCAAGGGAAGAGCAGATTTCTCGGCATGGAAGATGGAAAGCCCAGGAGGGAGCCAGAGCTGTGGGGTGCAATCAGAAGTCACCCATGGGTTTTGTTGTTGTTTGCACCCCAGATTTGCTGGACATGTCTCAGATGGTCTTGAGGACCGAAGGGCCACCGCGTCTGCCCCGGGGGTATGAAATCGTTCTCCATATTCCCGTCTCCGACGCCAACAAAGTTGGGGTCTTTTATGCTCAGAGTAAGTCCTTCCTCACCTCCTCTGCCCCTTCCTCTTCATTTGTGGTGTTTTTAAGATCCCTGCAAGCTCTTTTCCTTCCACCTCTGACCTTGTCCTCCCCGTGTTCTTCAAACATCACTTCCAAAGCCACTCATGCCCTCAGCATCCCTGCTCCAAATTTTTTTCTGGTGTTGAATATTCTCTTCTCTTAATCAGTTGGAAAACCTTGGAGATTAGCTACCTGAAAGGTCCCTGGGAGGAGGTTGGAGCCAGGTGGGGGTCAGTCATAGGACAAAAATCACAAGCCCCTTAACTCCTGTTTTTAAGGTACTTCTTCCAGATGAAGTTGTATCCACCCACCGAGGTGGAGAAGCTCCAGCACAGAGGGATTGTGGTACCTCCTTACACACGAACTTGAAACCACCACCAAAAGTTCAGAAATTGCCCACTTTCCTCCTCCTTGTCTTGCAGACCCCTTCTTCGGGCAGCGCTATGTCCACGTGCTGGGCCGGAGGAAGCTCTACCACACCGTGCAGTACACCGGCGGGGCTGCTGAGCTCGACTTCTTTGTTGAGGGGCTCTGCTTTCCTGATGACACCTTCTCTGGGCTGGTCTCCATCCACGTCAGCCTCTTGGAGTCATTGGCTGAGGTCTGGAGGCTCCAGGGAATGGGTGCAGATGGGAGGCAACAGCCTGAGGGGCATGGAAAAGGAGATGGATTTGAATGAAGAGTGGTTCCCACAAATTTACCCCAAAAATGACCTCGGGGGTAGGGTATTTGGGGGGAACAGTGGCAAAGAGGGTGTGGAAAGTCCCCAATTTCTGCTTGCTTCCCAGGGTATCCCACACACACCAATCTTCACCGACACGGTGGTGTTCAGAGTAGCACCGTGGATCATGACCCCCAACACTTTGGCACCCGTGAACGTCTTCGTCTGCAGGTAAAGGCCAAGAGATGAAGCCTTCTCAGCCACATCAGCCCCTGGAGGTCACCAAGACAGGCTGGGGAGATGATGGGCAGCAGGAGAGGCAGCTGCCTGTGGGGAATATCCACCCCATAGCAGCCCTTCATCCCTTCCCTCCTGCCATCCACTTTCCCAGCATGAAGAACAACTACCTCTTCATCAAGGAGATGAAAGACCTGGTGGACAAGACGGGCTGTCAGCTGAAGGCTTGCTTCGGCTACATCAACCGTGGAGACCGTTGGTTGCAGGTAGGTGGGCACCAGAGAGCAGGTGAAGTTTTCCCTCCCTCCTGACATGCTCCATGAGGGTTTTCCTCCCTTCTTTAGGATGAGATTGAGTTTGGCTACACCCACGCTCCCCACAAAAGCTTTCCAGTGGTGCTGGACTCCCCTCGAGATGGAGGACTGGAGCAATTCCCTATCAAGGAGCTGCTGGTAAGAGCAGGACTGTCGCTTGCATTGCCTGAGGAGCAGCTTGAAGGTTTTGGGGCTTATCCTACTCCACCACTCCTAAAACTCCACATGCACTTGGCTCCTTGGAGGCCCTACAAGTTGCCTGAAAAATAAGAGTTTAACACCCCTGCTTGGAGATCCTACCCCAGCCGCTTCCAGCTGGGAGGACACCAACAGCCTCACCTCCCCCCCCAGCCAAGGATCAGAACCTGATCCACACCCCAGAAAACCTTTTATAAGAGGGGAAGGAGGATCTTGCACCTCCAGGAACAAATGACTTCTGCCAAGCTCCAGGGCAGGAGCGTATTTCTTCACCCCGAGTGTCCCAGCAGTGGGCTGGTTTTCCCTTTCCTACTCTATGCCTGTGAATACGCAGCAGCTCCCGCGCGGGAGAGGAAAAGGGACCAGGAGAGGGGTCAATTTACTTCCTCGGAAGGGAACAAGATGCAGCCAGCTGCCAAAAACATCCCCATGGGGCTTCTTTACCAAGGCCGAGGGCCAGACGCAGACAGGGCACGCAAGGGAAGCAGCCTGGGAGAGCAGTGACCCCAGCCAGAGCATTCTGGGAGAGCCCAGCAACAGGAAAAAGATGATTTGAATGATCCCTTTGAGATATCACCACATGGAAAGGGCTGGACAACCCCACACAACCACCAAATCTCTGCCCCATAGACCCAGCCAGGCCCCAGCAGCAGCCTCAGCCCTGCTCTTCTCTCTGAGGGTAACGGGAGAACACCACAACTCATTTTTATTTTTTTTTCCCCCCCTCCTGCATGTCAGGGAAGGTTAAACACTTTGGAAAGCATCAGAATACATCGTTTCTCATGCCTGAAATGAGTACAGGCAGTCCTGAGTTGATCAGGCAGGGTGGGAATAGCGCGCTGATCCGCTCCGTTGCAACAGCCTCTCTCTGCCCTCTTTAGGAATTGCTTTGCTTCATAGTTAGAGAAACAATTTCGGCCTTCGGAGCTGCTAACGCATTCTCCTCCAATTTCTGCTTTGAAGCCTCCCCTAATCCCCACTCCTATCCTCCCCAAGCTCGTTTTCCAGCGAGGAATAGTTGAAGCCAAACGCAACGCGCACGGGTCCTCCTCTCGCCCCAGCCAAGCCCTAAGCCCTTGGGACCCAGCGCCAGGGAAAAAGGAGATGAGAGGGAATTAGCCCCTCAAAATCAAGCTGGAACTGATAGGGCTTGGATGCGACCCGCAAACCTGGGGTGAACCGGTGCCTTGACAGTTGAAACCGGCCCCAGCTCTGTGGTTTATTAAACTGAAATGAGCTGAGAGCAGGTGTTTCATGAGCGGTTCCTCCTGCAGCACCCAAGGAAAGGATCTGACCCCCGATACGCACCCCAAAAAACACACAGGGAACCTCAGCAGCAGCTCCTGCTTCTCCACAAACCTTCCATTTAAAACCAAAACTGAACTAAACAATTTCTAGACGATGAGCAGGCACCCTTGGGCATCCCTGCCCATTCTGACCGACCCGAACGTTTGGTTCGCCCCTACGGAAACCCAACACTAATAAGCGATGGGGATTGAACGCAAACCCAACAGACACCTGATCCGGTGCCAGGGCTGCCCTGAGCTCCAAGCCCTTGTTGACCTGGAGAGCAAGGGCAGGGTCAAGGCAGCATTTTTGTCCCGGTTTTGCCCCCTTTTTAACACTGCAATCTCTCCCTTGAGCAGTTGACCTCAGTGCATCACAACCGAGGGTTAATTAACCCTTCCATGCACTGCAACTTAAATCCCAGATCTATTAAGTCCTGAAAAGGAGGACTTAAATAGGATTTAAGTGAAGTACAGCCCTTCAAGTGGCTCCTACACCTGGGGTGGATTTACCCTCAGGGGCTGATGTTCATCAAGCTTGACAAGAGCCATCCAGCAACTCAGCCTCAGGGCTACCCCAGCACCTCATTAGCTTAATGCAGACATTTAAACATTGGCTGCAGGATAGCAGAGATCATCTCACCCCAGCTTTGTCTCTGGGAGTCACCATTTATTACTTATCCTCTTGCCTTTGGCCTCTTCCTATCCGTGGACAGGCTTCACCTTGATGTTTCTACCCATGGGAGCAGGTCTGAGCCCAGCAGGAGGGATAAAAGCAAAGATGGGGAGACAGGGAGGGAAATCAGGGCAAAACCCACAGTGATTTTCTTTCCCCAGGGCCCCAACTTCGGCTATGTGAGCAGAGAGCCCCTCTTTGAAGCCATCACCAGCCTCGACTCCTTTGGCAACCTGGAGGTCAGCCCACCCGTGACCGTGGCAGGGAAGGAGTATCCCCTGGGGAGGATCCTCATTGGCAGCAGCTTCCCCACGTAAGTGAAGGGAAACCCCCAATTTTGGGGGCAAAGGAACCATGATTGCCCCTAAATATCATTTAAAAAAAAACCCCATCTCATTAAGGGCCTTAATCAGTCATTCCCTGATGAGCTGCAAATCTGGAACCTGATGGAGTAGTGTTAAGGATTGGGGCTGGGCCGGTCCCTACAAGGGTGACAGATGCTCTCTATTAATCACTCCCCCTTCCCAAAGGGGAAGGGAAAGGGAATAAGGGAGAGACATTTATCAATGGGAAAAGAAAATTGGAAGAGCTTTAATGAAAATAGTCACAATAAATTGAAGTATGTACAAATAGATACAAAACTAATATTGAACCCAACCACCCCCATGGCAGTTCTGTCACCGTCCCCACCGATGCTGTGGAGCAGGCACTGGGGAAGTCCCAGTCTGGACTCAGTGGTAGGTGGGAACCATATTCAGAAGTTGGATTTGGGAACTGGGATCAGGAATGCACAGGTCAGGATCAAAAGCAGGATAAACAGAGTCCTCCTCAGCCACTGAAGGGGAGACTTGCCCCTCGTGATCTCCCTCGGCTTTACACTGAATATGACGTACGTGGGGTGGAATCCCTGGTTGGTCAGTTTGGGGTCACCTGTCCTGGCTGCTCCCCTCTGCGGGTGACACCTCTTCTTGACTGCACCCCAACATGGGACACCAGATTGAGCAGTGACCTTGGTCTGCACAGGACCAAGGAGAAGCAAGAGCCTTTCCAAACACTCCCGACCCTTGGTGGTAACTCTAAACACAGAGTGTTATCGCTGCCAGAAGTGGCCGCAAACACGCCGGTAACTTCAGAAAACGCTGCTCTTTAGAAGACATGGAGCTGAAAAGTAAAAAAATCACTGAACAGAAGCAGTTCTGTTCCAGCTCAGACCAGGACAAGTGGGTGCCCTAAGCTTTGCCTTCACATCTGCACCCACCTTTCTCTCCTCCACCTTGGTAGCAATTTCTATGCACGCACAGTAAAAAAATTAATTGCGTAAAAATTTATTCCCTTCCTTCCCTCTCTTGCTGGGGGGGGGTATTTTGCCTCCAGATCCGCAGGGAGGAGAATGACCCGAGTGGTGCGGGATTTCCTCTACGCCCAGCAAGTGCAGGCTCCTGTGGAGCTCTACTCTGACTGGTTGGCCGTGGGCCACGTCGACGAGTTCGTCACTTTTGTGCCCACCTCTGATGCCAAGGTACCCTCCAAAACCCCCGGGGTTTCTCCTAGGAGCAGCTAATCCCATTGGAACACCTCGAGGGAAAAGCCCAAAGCTCCTCTCCTTGATGGGTCCAGACAGTTATTTGTTTGGGTTCTCAGCCCTGTCCCCAACATGAGAGGTCTGGCCATAAAAAGGGACTTTCTTAGCTAAGAATCACTGTAGAGAGAAGGAAAAAAAGGTGACTGTAAAGAAATTCAATCTTCAGTACCAACATGGGCCAGCCAGGACTCACAGCCCCTCATCATCTGGATGCTTCCTCTACCCTGGTTCTCACTGCTCCTGACATGAGACTTTTCCTCCTGGGGAATCCCCACCTCAAGCTAGATGGTCCCAAAAGGGGGGTGTTTACACACCTACCCTCCCCTAAACCCTCCACACCGTGCTCTTGCCCTCCCCAGAGCTGTGCTAAGCCCCCCATAAGAGATGCCATCAAGCTGCCTCCACTTAAGGAGGCCACTGGTACTGGTGGGGAGCAAGTGAGGACACCCACGGGGCTCAGACCCTAAAGATTCACAATTCCTACAGAACGAGCTTAATAGTGACCTTGGGCTTCTTCTCAGGAAGTCAGAACCTGATTATCCACTTGCTCTATCTCTACCAACATCACAACACCAGCCCAGAAACAAAAAAACACCAACTTAGACAACCCAGAAACACAAAACCAGCAACATAGACAACCCAGAAACACACAAAAAAATACCAACCAACAACCCCACTCCTCACCCACCCTCTCAGCTCTCCTACAGTTCCAGCAAACACCTTCCCAGGGGGTTTTATACCCCACCTGGGGTGAGCAGAATTGGACCCAGCTGCAGTTGAACCCTCCCTGCCCCAGCAGCAGTTGAATCCCTCGGGGGTGGGTTTGGTGGGTATTTGCTAACAGGGTAAATCCCCTCCCCTCGTTGGGGTAGGTTCCCTCAGCACCACCTTGGAAAAAAAAAAAAGTAAGAGCAAAAATGCCTCATTTTAAGAATTCAGGTTCCGTTTCCTTGCAAAATTCAGTCCCTGAGGTCCCTTTTGAGGTGCTTTCGGTGACCTCTCTCCCTCCCGTCTCGCCGCAGCGCTTTCGGATGCTGCTGCCCAGCCCCGCGGCGTGCTACAAGCTCTTTCGGGAGAAGCAGAAGGAAGGCCAGGGTGAAGCCACCATGTTCAAAGGCAAGATGACAACTGGGTGGCTTCGGCCCAGCTTTGATGTCGGCCGAGAGAGCCGGAGCAGCCCCGCGGAGCAGCCGGCCCGAGGGTGGCAGCGCCTGATCGACGTGCGGGTGTCGGGGGGGACGTTTTCCCACCTGGTTGCCCTTCACGGCTGGCAAGCGGGATGGCCGCCCACCATACCCAGCCTCCTCCAGCCCTATTTTGGGAAAGAGAGTGGGAGGGGAGGGGTGGAGCATCTCTGTAAATGCCAGCAGAGCTCCAGTACAGAGTGGGACAACTGGGGGGCTGGCACATCCTCCCCTCCCTGCCAGTTTAACACTGGCTTTTCTCGCTCGCCCTTCCCTCCCTGCAGCAATGATGGTTTGGTTGCCACTTTGGGTATCCTTGAATTGTGGTTTTCATCATCATCCATCCGTCATGGGGCTGGGAGAAGGTCTCTATACCTCCGTGGGTCCTTCTGGGTCACTGCCACCTGCCTGAGAGGTGCCCAAACAAGAGGTGACCTGAGTGGAGGTGGCACCTCTGATTTTCTGGTGCCGAGTAGAGAAATTTAGCAGATTTCTGCGGAAAGATGGATGATAGCACCTTTCCAAAGCTCTTCCCAATGGGCAGAGGGTTTTCTTCCCGCCCGGTTTCCCAATACTGGGACTCCCAGCAGCCTTAACCCCAGGAAATCAAGATTTTGGGGACTTTTGCCATCTCTGTACTCCGCCTTTAGCCAGGCTTCTGCTAACACCGCTTCATTTTGACTGGGGCTTTGCATTTTAGGGTACTCGGGGACCGACACGAAACGGGTCACCATCAACAAGGTCCTTTCCAATGACATCCTGGTGCAGCAGAACCAGTACGTCCAGGTACTAACCGATGTGTCTGGTAATAATTGATATTTCTGGCAATAACAGCCCCAGGGTGGCACCAGCCCTTCAGGGAGGTGCCACACGTTGCCTCTCCTCCTGCGCGAGATGGTTTTGGGGACCGTGCTCACCTCTGTTCCCCTCCCTGACCTGCTCTTCTCCGTCCCCTCCAGCGTTGCATCGACTGGAACAGGGATGTCCTCAAGAAGGAGCTGGGGTTGACAGAAGAGGACATCATCGACCTGCCCGCCCTCTTCAAGCTCGACAAGCAGGGCAAAGCTGTGCCGTACTTCCCCAACATGGTGAGGGGGCGGTCCCCGCTTCTTGGGTCCTCTCCAAAAACCAGTTTATTCAGTCAGGATGAGTCCCCAAAGTTGTCCCAAACTCACAGAAAAAGAAAATATCTCCAGCCAGGCTTGGAATAGGTCAGGTCTACCATAACTTGATTCTTGAGGTCCCTTCCAACCGGGTGTTCTGTGATGCTGTAAGCACTGGGGCTTTGCGTTGCTTGCCCGGAGGTTAAGCCACAGAGTTTTGAGGTGAAAACCTTTGAAAGAGGTGCAATTGCAACGCGTGGGGTGTGTTTTAATGATAAAAAAGGGAAAACGCTGCTGGGTTCGGAGGCCTGGGGGTGGATGGCTGCAAACAGCGGCGCCGATGCCCCGTTTCGGGGTGAGGCTGATGGAGGAGGGCAGCCAGCGGCTTTCCTTCAGCTTCCTCCTTCCCGACGCCGCCGGGCTCCCCTTGTGTCACCCCTCCAGATCACCATGATCGTCCTGGCCAAGGACTTGGGCATCCCCAAACCCTTCGGCCCTGTGATTTGGGGCGAATGCTGCCTGGAGCGGAGGACTCGCTCCCTCCTGGAGCCTCTGGGCCTTCGTTGTCGCTTCCTGGAGGAGGTGGCCTCCTACTACGGCAGCCTCGGGGAGGTCCGATGTGGCACCAACGTCCAGCGGCAGCCCTTCGCCTTCCAATGGTGGCACGTAACACCATAGCGGGGCCTCCTTCTCCCTCCACTCGTCCCGTCCCCGTCCCTGAGGCTTTTTTGGTGTGTGTTGCTTGCGATTCAGTTAATAAATAAATTTGCTGTGAGGAAAGAGGTGGGAAGTGAAATAATTAGGGGTGATAAGCGTAAGAGAAAGGGAGGGAAGCCCTCGGGGAGAGTGAAGCTTGGGGGAGAGATGCATCAGCACCCACCATTTTGCCCTGCCTGGTGTTGGGGCAGGGGGGAGGGTCTGGCACCTCCTCTACGCAAATCATTCGGCTGGTAGTTAATGAAGGGACGCACTGGGCTCTCCCTTACCCCAGAAAGGGAGGATCCCAGCGCCCTGACCACGCCATCCCGCCCTGTGCCATAGGGCGCGCCACACTCAAGATGGCGCCTCCCCTGGGGCCGCCGCCATTCCCAAGATGGCGGCACCAGAGCCCCGCCTTCCTTACCCTTCAAGCCGCCGTCTATGGAGGTCCGCGGCCTCCTTCCGCTTCCGGAAGGGGGGCGGAACTGCGCAAAGCCAAGATGGCGGCGGCCGTAGTGGGAGTCTCCTTGAGGCGCGGCCTCCCCGGGCGGCTCCTGCGGCCGGTGCGTGGCCCAGAGCCGCTGGGCCCGGGCCGCCGGGTGGGGGGCCCTCGGTGGAGGCGCGGTGCGAGGGGCTGAGGGCTTGGGGGGGAGCCGGAGCGGCTTGGCCCCCCGGGCCAGCTTGCGTCCCATCACCAATGCCCCTTCCCCGGCGCCAGGAGCCCCAGCCCCATGTCCACACACACCCCTTGCCCCACGGCACCTTTACAAACAAGA
>JAAGNO010031124.1:0-23050 GCA_033439905.1 Ceryle rudis
AGAAGCATGGCCAGCAGATCAAGAGAGGTGATCCTGCCCCTCTACTCTGCCCTGGTGAGACCTCACCTGGAGTACTGTGTACAGCTCTGGAGCCCTCAGCACAGGAAGCACATGGACCTAATGGAGTGGGTCCAGAGGAGGGCCACAAAAATGATTAGAGGGCTGGAGCACCTCTCCTATGAAGACAGGCTGAGGAAGTTTGGGTTGTTCAGCTTGGAGAAGAGGAGGTTCTGGGGGGACCTCATGGTGACCTTCCAGTACCTGAAAGGGGCCTATAAAAAAGCAAGAGAGGGTCTGTTCACAAGGGTTTGTAGTGATAGGACAAAGTGTAATGGCTCCAAGCTAGAAAAGGGTAGATTTAGGTTAGACATTAGGAAAAATTTCTTTAATATGAGGGTGATAGATCACTGGAATAGGTTGCCCAGAGAGGTGGTAGAGGCCCCATGCCTGGAAACACTCAAGGCCAGGCTTGTTGAGGCTCTGAGCAGCCTGACCTAGTTGGAGATGTCCCTGCTTATTGCAGGGGTGAGGTTAGACTAGATGACCTTTAGAGGTCCCTTCCAACCCAATACTTTCTATGATTCTATGTTTTCACTGATTGAAAGCCAAAGTGAAATCTGACTATCATTTAAACTCAAGACAATTCTTTCGTCCACAATTTCTTATTCAGCAGACTACATTCAGAACTTACAGAACAAAACTATCCCTCACTTGCCACCCAGTTTGCACTTAGCTACTTTGGCATAAATTGAATAAGTAAGGACTAAAGGATGTGACCTCTAGTTTGTAATTATAGACTTTGAGATTATATCATGAGCCCTTTTCTTTCCAGATGAGCTTGTTAATTTTTCCCTATAAATGCACTCCTTATTAAACACAGCAGAAGTACTTGGTCAGAGTCTTCAGCTGACGTTTTTCAAAATTGCCCCTGGGCTTTTGTGTAACTGAGCACAAGTATGTCCTTCTATATTGAGATGGTGACATTGTCCATTAGAGCGTTACGGCCCCATGAGAGTTATAAATCATCCTTAAGAACATAATATTCTCAATACATTAGAAGCAGAAAACATTCAGTGAAATAATTAGGTCTCCCTTGGTCAAGGAAGTGTGTAGTTGCAAGAAAGAGAGAAGACACAAAGTTAAGTGAATTTTCCTTTACTTAAAACAATCAATACCAGGCATATATGGAGGACTTGGCCCCAAATCAAATAGTTTTTGGGTGTAAATATACTCAACATTTATTCAGAGCTGCACAAAATATAGGAGGGGTATATAGTTTTAGCTACTTAGGCATTTGTTTTGGGGGTTTTTTTAGGTGTTTTTTTCTTATGGGTATGGTTGGACTCTGTGATCTAGGAGGTCCTTTCCAACCATGAATATTCTGTGATAGTTATACTCCATTATTGTATTTATCACCAAATGCTACTTGTTACACAAAAGATTCATGAATACAACATCCATTCACTTTCAATATTGAACACCTACCTCACAGGTCTGTAATTTGAATGCTAGCAGGACTGCCAACGTATCAGAAGCAAGAATACCTATTTTCAAGCAGCCACCATTCACCTGCATCTCAGCTGTAATGCAAGCCCACACATACTTTGCTCCAGTCTCCATAACTAGAATTAAATTCAGTTTTTATTATGCTATTCTCTAGAACAAAAGCATTTCTATAAAAGCAAAAAAAATGAAGGCACCTGAACCATAAGCATGTACCTGTATTCTATTTTATTGTTATTCTTCATGTCTAACATGCTGATACACAAATTCCAGAGACAATTCACATATGGGGTTTTGTGGCATTTGCATTGAAATGCACAACAGTGCCAAGCTGAGAATGAACGCTGAAAACAGAAGCAAGACCAGAACTGAACCTGTCTGACATTTTATATCAGCAACATTTGATGACAGCAGCACTGAGGAAAATTGTTCTTAATCTAATCCCAGGTAATACTCAGGAGGGAGAATAATGAAAACTACATTATCAAGGCACTTCCACAGTAAAAAACGTCCAAGGTTCCTCTGACTAAGATAAGAATATGACCTACTAAATTTACATTTCTAGAGCTATGGCAAATTTAAAGCTGGTAGAAGGAGAGAGATTGGCTGCAGTGAAAATGAATTTCTCAGTATACTTAAACGGATAAAAGGTAGTCAGGACACGACTAATTTTCCCCTAGCAGAGCTTGTTCTGCTGTTATTTTCACCTTCACCTAGATGTTCAGCCTCAAAGCTGAAAGGCTATGAAGGTAGTAACAAAGATGTGTGAAAATGAATAAAACCCTCAGCTAATCTACAACTATTAAAAAGAAACAAACAAGCCACACAAGCCTTGTCCCTCTGAAATTTTACTTTAATATCTTACAGACTGAAACAAAATGCTAAATTGTCCTACAGCCATAATCTTATTTCTAATTGAAATATACGCAACTGTTACAGTGCGCTGCATTATTAAATGTAACTCAGTAATACAATTTGACTTAATGAGAACTGTATAATAACCACAATGAAATATCACATATGATGTTTTAATGAGGATTATGGCATGTTAATTTTAAACTGAACAATAGAGCATGTAATGTAATCTATGCCCTGTATATAGTTCCACAGCTGCTGATGTGTTGGACTGGTATATACTTGCGCCTGACATAGATAAATAATGAGTCAATTACAGAGCTGCTTTGTACACCTATTTATGGTGTCAGCTACTTTTTTGAACACTGGAATGAAGTCATCAAGGCCCCATTCAACTATTTTTTTTTTTATCTTTTCTGCTTCTACACTAGCAACAACATTTACAGTCCTCGTGTTCTTCCCTGTATTTATTTTAACTTGGGAGCACACAAATCAAGTGTCCAATATGGAGTATACTGACTGGTCTTTATGAAGAGGTATTTCTAAATAAAAGTGGGGTTTTTTTTATTTCACATGTAAATTCACAGGAAAGTTATTCTTCTACACTACTGCACAAGGCTGAAACCATTTTGTCACAGTCTTTTAATAGGTCATGGTGCAAAATGATTAAGAAAGGCCATCATTTCACATGGCCCAGGTACAGTTTTAGTTCCCATTGCTAGTATCATCAACCAGCAGTTTCCCCAAAGTACAGAGCTCTACAGTGTTAAGTCTAAGCAGGAAACACAAAGAAATGCTATGCCTACAGAAGAGGGTGTTAAAGGTATTGTTCTCACTTGAATGCAGTATCGTTGAACACATCAAGCTGGCACAATCTGTTCACTGCTTCCTATAGGTTCATAGGACTTCAAATGAGTGAAAACCAAGGCAGGCTTTCCTGGTGCAGGCCAAAGCTGCCATGCTTTCTAAAAAAACCTGGATTTTGGAGGTACTGATCAAGTAAGAGTTATATTCAAAGATGATCTCTGGTTGCAGGAAAAACAAAACAAAACAAAAAAAAACAAAAAACCACAAAACAAACCAAACAAAAACAAACAACAAAAAACAAACCAAACAAACAAAAAAACCCACCACCCAAAAAAAAAAAAAAAAAAACAAAAAAAACCAAACCAAAACCATCACCAAACAAACAAACAAAAAACCAGCAAACTTGCCAAGAGCTCCCAAAAGCACTACGCAGGACACAATCCTTCCCTCACAGCAGCATCACACCGAAGTGTCTTCAGCTACAGATAAACCTTGCTCTTCAAGGCCCTGGCCATTGTGAACAAACCAACGGGGCTAGAAACCTTGACAATGTTGAAGCTTCCCTTCTCTGAAGCCCATATGTTCAGTTTTGAACCTGGTGTCCCCTTCAGCAAGCCCTTCACTTGAATGGCATCAAAAAGACATTAGTTTATTTAAATGACTAGATGATACAAGCACCAGGCTAATGAATGTAAAACAAAACTTCTTTTCATGCTAGGAGCTTATTTTAGTGGGGCTTGTAACATATACTGTTTTAATTGAAAAAAACAAAACAAAAAACAAAACATAACAAATCTTTAAGAAGGATAAAAAAATGCCTACCCTCACAAATGCACAGGAAGAATGACTGATAATTCCCTCACAGCTTAACTATCAGATGAAATATAGACATTTTAAAGTTGTTGTTTGTTTGGGTTTTTTTTAATATTATGCTTTTTAAAAAAATATTAAACCCGTTTTTCATGAATCAATACTTCCTTACATCCTTTTAATTCTAGATATCTATCATGTCTAACACTAGAAGTAATAAGAGGAAAAAACAATTCACAGTCTAACATAGGTGAAATTCAAGAGAGGTTTTTCAATGGTTCTGCCTTTCCTTCCCCAGAAATATAGAGCTTTGCAAGGTGGTATTCACAGATATGCCACCCAAACCCAGTGGGTTCATTATGATTTTTTCCAATGCCATGCTTCTTTAGTTTTTTTTAAAGGAAATCTGAAGATGTAGAGGACTTTTCTTCAGCATAAAGCTTCAGACAAAGAAAGCTGAATTTGCAAGAGACAGAAAATTTTAAATGAGAAATTAATTTACATGAACGATTCTGAAAAAGTAATAATGAGGCTGGTGAAAAAAAATACCATTGTTTCAGAGATTTGATTTGGATGTGTCAGTTTCTGGTGTTTTTTGTTTGGGCTTTTTAATTAAAAGAATGGGAAAAAAAAAAGGTTTTTATTGAAAGCTCAGAATCATAATGAAAAAAAAACCTCTAAGTAATAGTTTCTGTATCTAAGCAGCAGCTTCCAAACAGTTACCAGTAAAACATATGCTACCTACTCCCCTTCTTTCAGCACCTTCCTCAAAATTACTTCCCTTCTCTGTTACAATAAGAGGTCACAAATTGACACAGGATGTCCAGCTTCTCACCCCCCCCTTTTTTTTTTTATGGTGAAGGCTGAAAACAGTTAAGACAGACTTGAAGAGACATTTCTAAAACAGAGGACTGCACTGGAGAAAGAAAGCCATAATCTTACCCACCTCAGTGCCACAAAGCTGCTGAGCTAACAGCCTCAACCCCAATAGGCAACCTCCTACTAAAAATATCTAAAAATTTGCCAGATGCGTCTGGGTTTGTGGACAGAGGACATGGTGCAAGATGGCTTTCTTCTATTCACTGAGTCCTAATTCCACACAAGGTTCTTCCTGGTATTCAGAGACATAAAGTGAGATGTTCTTGACTTGACTCATCCTGTAGACCCTCCTCAGCTTCCCCAGGCATACTGTATTGCACTCAAGCACAACTCTAAATGAACATAATGAACTGCTTTCAATAATTTAGGATTAAATGAACAGGGCTTAATGTAGTTAAACATGCCAGGAATGAACAATGAAGAACGTGGGTGCCTACAGCCATCAGAAATTAAAATAGGAGGCTGCATGAATGTTTATTCATTAATAACATTTATTTATAATGAATGTATCAGCAGCTGGTTACTATAGAAGGGAAAAGCTAAGCTCCTTGGAAACATGCTTGACTTCTGATGTAAATATTGAGCAACTGTATTACAGAAGCACAACCACTACTGATACAGTCAATGTAAGAACATGACTGTTCAACGCAGCAGATTTTCTACTGCATAATTCAGAAAGCATGTGTTCTCTGTTAAAAATATATGAACAGAAAATAGAACTCAAGGGAATGGGTCCTTGTGGTTTCTCCTCCAACACTTTTCACTCTCAATACTTGAATGCACTGAATTCTACCACAAGTAACAAGCAACACTAATAATCTCAGCTTTGCCTCACCACTTGAATTCCAGCTTCTGGAGCACATGAACCTGTTTTGACAAGGACAGGGCAATAAGAAGGAAGTAAAACAGGAATCATCTTAGCTTTATTTTTCCAGTCCTAAAGCTCGAGACTGACTGAACATTGTATCATCTCCACAAGCACCTGGTCTTTGGGAAAGAAACTGCAAAGAGATATCGTCCAGGATTGGAAAGTGGAGAAGATGCAAAGGCAGCTCCCTAATAAAACACCTTTTTTTCAGAAAAGCTTAGTTCTAGTTGAAGCACATACACAACAACATAGAAGACTTAATCACAAATAGATTACCGGAATCTTTTCAGTTCAACAGAAGTGGTTTTCTCAGTGTTGCTATAGGACCAAGAAAGAAGTGTTTTCAAAAAGTTCTTATTTCATTTTCTAAGACATGCAACTCACTTGTGTAACGCTGGCTGAAGTTGTTATTGACAAGCAAACCAAGCTTTTTTCCCCTCACTGATAATTCTCTAATAACTGTAACATAGTTCATTTATTAAAAAAGACAGTAAAAGAACCTCTCATTTCTCTAGATTTTAGGGGGGGGGGGGAAGAAAACCAACAAGCAACAGACCTAAACTTTAAGTCTTAAATGTAGAGTCTATCACCAATTTGAATGAAAATTCAAACACTTTAAGAAGTTTCAAACACACAAAATAAGGTAACACTTGTAACAGCTTCTGAGAAAGCCCAGAGAGTTAAGACACTAAAAAGGAGTGATTGCTCCTCCACAGTAGAGGAAGGTAGTATGTATTTTTAAAGTATTTTAAAATTTTGCTTTTGCTCTTGAGGCGCTGCCCTGCCAAAAGACAACAGCATAATACAAAGGTACAGTGATAACATAAGCATGCTTTGTCAAGGAAGAAAAGCATTACAAAAGTGATACATGTTCAACTGTTTTAGAATAAAGACCCACTAAATATTAATTAAGGAACATAAAAATTTTTTGAAAGCAAGCTACTATGACTTAAAGTGCTTAAAAATTAACAAAAGCAAAAAATATTTTTTTCAAGTCCTGTGTTGCACCCTCATTATTTCCAAAGTGTCTTACACTAAATCATCAAGACAGTAACTACAATAGTTTGGAATTATATTGTGCCTCAATTATTTCACAAGTGATTTTCCTCAGTGCATCTCCTTTCATTTTGTAAGTTGATAATTCCGTATCAGTGAGGCAGGATTTGATCCCATTTTACCCAGACAAAGAAGAGCCTGATTATATTCTCTGTCCTTAAACTTTCTTGGAATAGGATATTCTCAGTAAGTCACAAATGAAACAAGACTTTACTAAAGTACGTCTCTTCCCATCAACAGGCTTTGAGATTGAAAGTAGGAAAATATGTGAAGCATCATACCCAACAATTCACTGTGCTTGCTGTAATAACCCAACCTGGAAGCGACAAATTTATGCTGTGACCAGATATAAAGGGAAAAAAACAAAGAAACAAACAAACAAAATCAAACAAAACAAACAAACAAAAAAAAAACCCACAACAATAAAAAAAACACAGCACATACCCTCCATCATAGCACCATACGTTATGTATCTTTTACTTTGGAAGATTAGCTGCTGATTTTCTTGCCCCATGTAGCCTGGATGAATTTGAGCAAAGAAACTGAGTTTCTGACTACAATGAGCACTCTGCTCTTTCAAGGAGCAAGAGATAAACACAATAACCAGTGGTCTCTCTTGACAAGCAAGCATTAAAAGGGCTGCAAATTGTTTAGAGCAAAAAGTTCAAGAAGCAATAAAGACTTAAGTGAGCAGTTGGGTTGGACACAGTAAACACCATAGATCTATTCCTTTCAAAATATTTCCTGACATTTCCATGCCCATCTGCTAACAGAGGAGTGAAATGAGGCATTTAAACTTCCCCACTAAAGGTGGAAGCTCTTGTTCTGACATTATAGTCTGGATTCCTTTCATCCTCTGCTTTAATAAACCATGGCTCAATTCCATCACATACAACAAACTTACTTCATGGACACCACTTCTTTTTTTCATCGTTCAATGAGTTTCTACTGCAACAAATTCAGATACTTCTGTCTCCCCAAACTAGTTACTTTTCTTTTAATATTTGTGGCTTCACTTCTACTAATAAATACTAGAAAAATTGTGTGCTCCTTCCCTCTCTCTGCTGATGGAGCTCACTTATTCCCCTACTAACTTTTATTACAGCTGAGGCTTCCATAATTCATTTCCACTCCCAGTTCCTTTTGCTAATAATAGGCATAATTTCCCCTTTTTCTTGGGGCAGCAAACAGAATATCTTTTCAGTTTGCCTCATTATTTTTGACACTTGTCTTATTCAGTGGCATAAACTCTGCAAGTCCATGCTCCTGCTGTTTTTATTTGCAATACTATACATTTGATGCCTCTTTGGTGGTACTTGCACTTCAATCTCTGAAAAAGCCATTAAAAAAAAAAAAATAAAAGAAAAAGTACACATGTGGGCAAAGAAATGCCTGATGTTTGTCCAACTTGTTGCAAACATTCAAAAAGCCCCCAGCACCCAAACAATTAAGGAAGGCAGCTTGAACAATTTAAATATTAAAAATGCATTGTATTATTTAAACATTTCATAAGAGGAACACCGAATCTCTGCAGCAGACAAAACTGAAGTATAGTCAGAATGCCAAGTGCATAGTATACTGTCAAAAAAGAAATAGAATTTTCCTGTATCTGGTACAATTTAAATTTACAAACCCTGCAGCACAAAGAGGGCAATTGTCTCATGTTAACCTTAAGTACAGGGTTCTGGAACAAAGCTTTGGTCACAGCTTGTGAAGTCCCTGCTTTGTAGTCATTACAAATTCACTGCCAGTGTCTACAGAAGTACCGTTCAGTTCAAATCTGGACATCAGCTAGCAAATTTTTTTAATTTTTTTTTCCTTCCTATAATATTATTCTACAAAATACACAAATATCTCCTCCCCACCTCAACATCCTCAGCTAAGCTTTGGTATCTATTGCCTTGAATGACCATTAACTAATTTAATAGCTCTGAAGGAAAGGCAGGGAATTTGTTTTGGTTTAGAGGTTTTCTGTGTTGGGTTGGCTTTTTTTTTTTTTTTCCTTTTATGTGTGTGTATATAAGAGATGAGAAGAAAAAATGGAGGGCAGGACAGACTCAGATGAGCATCTAGCCTCCTTGATTGCCCAGAGATGCAAAACTCCCCAAATACAAAATGTACACAAACTCCAACTGCCAATTTGTAATTAAAGAATGTCATCTTTCAGCAAGTGAACAAAGTTATAGCACCAGGACAGATTCATTTGTGTCCTGAAACATGTACATTACTGAAGCTCTGCCTTACTCCTTGAGAACTGATACGATGGCAGTCTTGTCAAAATGCTAACACCTTTAGCCAGAACAGCAGGGGCAAAAAGTTGACAGAGATTATTTACTCATGCTTTGACTTAAATTTAAAACATTAACACATTTTGGTTGTCTCAGCTCTCCCCTACAGCTCTCAGCTATGACTGCAGAGCACATTTTGGTCAGTCACCACACTGACTTTAGCCCTGCTTTGGCTTCCCACAGATAAGTGGAACTATCTCTATTTGCAGACATCTTCACAAATTCAGCTCAGTCTCAAACCTTTCCTATCGTTTAACAAGGGACACAGTTTCCAAATTAGTTAATTTCAAATATACTTTCCCTTACACCCCACAGAAGAGATGTCAGTTTTCCTTTCCTTCTGAAAAAGGCTTTAAAGTTCTTTTAACATTTTATACTTTTGCAAATTAAGTCTAGTAACCTATTTGAGGCTGAAGACAAGAACATGGAAGTTAACAGCTTTCCCCATTGCTTTCTCAGTACCAGAATGTCTTTATCTCTAGCTATTATATGCCTATCTTGATTGGTTTTCACACAGATCCCATTAAAAGTTACAGTACTAAGCACTGAAGCAGGATGGGCTTAATAAGACATCCATAGTTAGATGAGCTTTAATTCCCTGACAAATCACTTCCAGACCCACACTCTGTGTTATTATTCAGAGACCAACATTTCACAGCTGTTGCACAAGCTCCACACACTTAATAATGTGCCCACACACTCAAATCAAATTTAAGTAATTTAAAGCTGTTTTTCAGGAACATCAGAGATTTTCACTAAATAAGTTTGACCGGCTATTGAAGTATACTCCAAACAACACCTCACAACAGTTTTTGGCCAAAATGCCTGCCAGTTGTGTCATATTAGAGCTTTCAGATTTCCAGTGTAAATCAGCCCAGGATAATAAGGAATTTCAAAGATGCCACAGTGTATCACAGAACTGCATGCACGAAGAGATATAAAACACTTTCCAGCCAGTGGTTGCTGTCACCTGAGGCTTTTTACTTCTGAAAACCACCGCCTTTCCCACCAGACAGCCCCTCTCAGAAAGGAAGAAGCAGAACACTGACCTTGTACAGATTCAAGCCTTCTCCTGAAACTCTACCTTGGCAGTTTACTCCACTTTCACACTAGTTTCTCAGTCTATGCCTCACTGCTGCATCTCAACTACTTCCTCTGCAAAGCTGCTCTCTCCAAAATTACTCCTGAAACCTCTCTCACCCCAGCAGGTGAAACCTCTTTGCAAGCCTTGCTCTCTGATGGCCATGCCCAGGTGCAAATGGCCACCTGGATACAGCTGAACAGGGGTAACTGGGTTACTTTTGCAATCCCATCAATATGGGAAAGAGCACAAAGGCCTAGAGCATTTCCACTGTTACAAAGCAAGAGTTCTTAAGTTTTGCCCTGGTGTTTCACAAGCACTTCCAATCCTCTCTTCCTTCATAAAACTGCTAGAGGCTTTCTGATCAGTATGGTGAAGCAGCAAATAATTTAACTACATGCTAATTTATTTTTGGGGTGTGTGTGGGGTGTACTTGGATTTGTTTTTCTATTACAAAGTTTTACCTAGCCTTGAGCCAAGCACTGCATTACAAACTACACCACTGTCACAGGAATGGAAATATGACCTCTTGGCCACAGACTGGGGAGTTCTTGAAAGTTTGTCACCTGAGGAATTGAGTGAAGTAATATGGGATTGTGAAGAAAACTTGTTAGCAGTGTATCTTCCTAAAGCATTGAACAATGACCGTATTAAGAAGGCTCATTTCTCTTATGTCCCCTATGATTGCAGCATGCATTATCTGAAAATAAACTCCTGTGCTTTAGACTGCAATGCAGCACTAGAGAGCAGCAGTCTGTATCTATTTTGCAGTGTCCTATCTGCAAATCAGCATCTTGACAGCAAACTTAAACCTTGAATATGGAATACCAAATATCTCAAGTTACTGTGCTATGGAAAGAGAACACAGAAATTTGGGTCATGCAAGTAACATGAAACCTTTCATGTGAACATTTCTGTTTGGTCTCTGTATACTCATTTAAGATTTTACAACAGTTGTCTTGCCTTCATTTTTCCCCATCCAGCCATAATCCATTTTATTAAGCTTTCCTTATTTCTGAATTACCACTTACAAGATTTGAGAAAGGACATTTACCCCTAGATTCAATCCAGAAAGCACACTTAAAAATACTTGAAATGTGGACACAACTGTAGTCACTGAAATAGAGCATACATTTAAATTTTCAGAATGCCAGCTATCCAGTAAAGTCCTGTCTTTTTCCTATTTAGTTTATGAAATCTTAAAGCAAAATGCAAACTTCATTCCTTCTTGAAGTTCTAAAATTTTGTTATTCTACTTTAAATAAATGACACAAAATCACCAAGCTTTTTCACAGAACAGAAAGCATAAAACTTAGAGAAATGCGGAAATGTTAGCTTATTTTCTTTCCTCTACATCAAACTGTACCACAGAGTTTTTATAGAGATTCTTTTTTTTGGTCCCTGGTTCTTCTCAGAGCCAAAGTCTCTGTTCAGAGTTCATCTTTCATGATGCTCTGTGGTGGGCTCAGAAAGGAGAAAGACAGTAGTACATCTCAAGGGACATAACTGAGCCAGAAACCCTGATCCAAGTAAGTGAAGTCACACAAAGAACCTGAAAAATCCAATTTTGTGATGCACTAAAGCATGTCCTATCTGATTATTTAAGAGATGTAAAGTGTTTTGAATAAAATGCTTCACTGCAGAAAATTATAAAGATGAGCTTCTGAGAAACTTTTTCATTGAAGAAAACTCTCAGAAAAGGGTATTTCAGTCTGAAAATACTTTGAACATACAGAATATAAAAAAACACAGCACAGATTATAAAAAAGCCCATTCAGTCAAAATAATGAGGTGAAAAAAATTAATCCACTTAAAAGGATCACAAAGGCTAAGATGCTAAGTGACACTATCAACAGACTACAGCAAGTATATCCAGAATGTGTTTCATTTGTAGTATGTTTGGTTGTTCCCAGCTTGTTTTATATATGTGCTGTAAGACTTCTTGGCAGGTTTGGTTTTTTTAACTAATTTATATAGAACTTATGGTAATTAACCCCATGTACACATATATGTGTTAATACATATATTTATCTTGTTTTGCTCCTAAACACTATATACCTGATATTTATGAACCAGAATGGAAGCAAAGAGAAAAGACATTCACAGCTTCAGATGGCCAAACCTGTCCTTTTTCAGATGGAAAATTTCTAACTGTAATTATTCACTCCACGTCTTATCATTCTATAGGTTCCTATCTGTGCTTTCTAAGGCACCAAATACTTTCTCACTTCCCTACAACTGAGAGCTTGTTGAGAAGACTGTTGTTGCATAGAGATGTTCACTTTTAAAGGTTAGAAATTTAGTCTTCTTTGATTTGAACTTATTCCTGATAAAGTTTGCAATTTTCCATTCTTTCCCTCTTATTTTCCTTGCCTTCATTTCCTAATACAAGCAATCAGGTATCTTGAGGTCTACATGTGTAATAAGTAACTCTCAGTTAACAGGTATTTCTGGAGAAATAATACTGCTTAGATGAGCTTTGTTAGGTTGAGCTACTGATTCTTGTAGTTCTCTAACTTGTCTTGAGCAATGCTCCTGAAACACATATTCATTAATATATATGGGGGGAAGAAATTTTCATACTCCTGCAGTGATCTGTTTTGGCTGTGGAACATGGTATCTGATTATTTATAGAGCAAAATGATCATATTCCAAAGATGAGCCTGTTCCTTTAGCTCCACTGAAGTCAGTGCATGACTAGCTATATTTCACTGTAAAAATAAGTTATGTTCTTTTTGGTGACACTGACAGATGCTTTCATAATATGTTAGAATGTGTACCTAATCATCTAGAGATAATGGAAATTACCGTATGGCCTTTAACTCTTGTAAATTACTTTCTTGATAGCACAGAAAATAATCTTCCTGGTCATTTCTCTGTCAGTATGTAATTTTGAATTTTGTGAATCTCCTTATTCCAGATCTGGTTCCTTTCCTCTGTACTTATTACAATGTCTCAAACTGATTTTATGTACGATAGCAAGCTAGGTCAAAAATAGTTCTACTCACAGATTCATCCATAAGTTCTAACAGCTACAAAGTGGTGTCCACTTTCTGATGATCACCCTCTTTTGCAAGATCCATCTTTGATCTGACATAATAGTCTAGAAATTTGTATTTAATAAGACTGTAAGTAGAATACAAACATCACTGAATTTATAAATGACCATGTCTTTTTGCATCTTAACTGACAAGTCTGATTGGAAGTGGAATTCAACTATTTTACACTCAGTAATCACTGTAAAGAGATGTAACAGCATACAGAAGAAAGATCAACTTATTTTTTTTCAAGTTAATTACTTCACTCAAAAAGATACTTTTTCTTAATACACAGAGTGTCTTTTCCATCAAAAATACAGAATAAGCATAGCCATGCTGGATTAATTCTCAGTTGTGATATCCGCTAAGAGAAAAACAAACCACTTTTGGGGGAAAAAGGTAAATACTCTGTTGATACACTGCAAGAGCACAGCCGAAAGCACAAATGCGGGTCTGCTGGATCATCTGTTTGTTTCATAGATCACGATGGTTGCAGCTTCAAAAGGGAACTCCGGTATTTATAATCTAGGAAAGTCACTAGTAGTTAGGTGGTGGCAAAACCTCCAAAAGAAGAAGAGGAGGTGGCAATTTCAGATGATTGTGCTCGTTGCGCTTGGTTCAGAAACTCCACCTTCTTGATTTTTGGCACTATTTCTTATTGATAAGCCCCAGGTGACTGCTTTACACTAATAATTTTCATAGCATACGCTCAGTCACACAGACTCTCTGCAATTATTTTCCTGGTGTGCATTTTGTACTTTTCCTCCCTCTGACATTTTAATGAAGAAACAATACTGGTTAACAACTCTGTATTAAACTTCAAAACTTTCTAGTTTTTCAAATGAGCTCTGCATATTGCTAATTAATCTCACTTATTAATAAATCTGAGTTACAAAATGTATTTTCATTTGATTGCTAGTCCTCCTCTATAACTATAGCATATAGAGACTTTCCCCTGCTAAAAGTGCAATGGAAATTAAAGCAAAGAAATATACTGGGGTTTTTTTTCCAAGACAGCAGGAAATACATATACAACTTGACAGGCAATAATTACTCTAAAGAAAAATGAAAATAAGAGTCAGTTGAAATGAGTGGTATTTACATGGACAAGATGTTTATTTTTACATTGAATTATTTGCCATATGCAGTTATGTGAAATGGATCCAATTTAAATTCCCTGAATGAAGTCAACCCCCACATAACATACTGTTGGATGGTGGATTTTCCATTGAACAAACCATGAATATAGCAATACCATCTTAATTATGTTGCTGTAGGACATGAAAATATCAAAAGGACAAATTTAATCCTTACCATGCAGCTTGAATAACTGCATTTAGGAAAGAGGAAATGAGATTAGGGAAGAAAGGAAACTCCCACACTAGAGGCACTTGTTGCCAGTCCTTTTGTCTATCCCAAAGTCACACATACAATTGCCTGAAATGTGTGTAACCCAAAAAACCCTGCAATGATGTATAGGATGTATTAATTAATTATGAGATTCCAGTATAGGAGCAAACATGGGTCAAAACTGAGAATGACTCTGAATCCCCTCTCGACTGCTCAAGCCATCAGTGTATTCGGACATCCCAACAGCACATCCTCCCTCATGATCAGAACCATCCCTAAACAAGGCAGCAAGAAGCAGAAGTTCGGGTGTCTTAAGAACATAAACATATAACAAATAATTATCTCAGTGAAAAGGAGATATGTATTTCTCAAGTTACTTCCTCCCATTCTGACTGGTTTATTTCCTTACTGGTAGGATCAACTTGTTGCCTTTTGCTATATTTAAGTCAGAAAATTCTATGAGCTTCAAAGAAGTACCAAGAGGCATCTAAGAAAATAAAAAAGGAAGAAAGGCAGCAGAAAGCACATAGTTCTGTGCTCTGTTGAAGTAGGTTTGCAGTTCCACGTCTACAGTTGAAACTCAAAAACAAATACAGAAGCCCTAGAATGCATTTGTCTATTTACAGTTAGAGCAGTACGAGACGAGGGATTTGAGACATCTTGCAGCAGTGTTCTTCAATGAACAACTTGTGGTCAGTTCCAGATGTAACTGTAGCCACTTCAGACACTCCAGAATATCAAAATGACTAGAAAGGGGTGATTACAGATATAAAAAGACCTGAATAACAGAGAAGAGATGTTTGGCATTGCATGATCTCTCTCCTTGCCTTTGATGGTAGTGCAAAGCAAACCCTGTGATATTATTAATAACAGGTGGTAAGACCCCTCAGAGGCTCTCCATATCAGTACATACTTAACCAATCTGAGGAGGAACTTCTCTAGAGGCTAGCAGAATAGATCCTATGCCACTGTTGTCTGAGCATGTCATTCATTAACTGTGCATTTACATAGTGGTTTTCTGTATCAACTTCCTATATACACAGTCTATCCCAAAAGCCAATGGTGTCAGGTGTGGTTACCTTTTACTATCTTCACAATGAATGGCTCATTTGCAAAATTTACAAACTCAACTTTGTAAATATCATCATGACTTTCCAACTACATGAGCTTGTTCTGAACCTAAAAATGGACATAACTGGAGCAGATGTTATTCTGTGTTCTCAAAATTCACCTCTACAGAACTGTCATGAGTCTGTCTCAAAAATATACCATTCAGGAACCTAAACTCTCATTAATACAGTTAAAGACAAACAAGCTCCTACAACAGTAACTGTTAATAGATAATTAATAACAAGTGATGTGATGTTTTTGAGAACTCATTAGAAAAGAATTACACTTATCACCCAGCAATTTGAATGTGCAGGGTCCTCAAAAATAAGTCAAACATTCACCAAAGCATGGTCATGTTTATTGCTTGGCTGCAGCAAAACACAGCTAAAGGGCCTATTCATTGGAAGGGAATACCCTGTGCAGGTGTATGAGGGCTGTGCTCCAGAGCAGGTCCCTCAGGATAATCTGAAGACACCCATTTTCTCAGAGACAAACAAACCTATGACATTTGGCCAGTGTTGTAATTATGGTAATTTTTTTTTTCTTATATATGATCTTTATGTATTTTTAACACATACCATTAGGAGACAATCATTCATACATCAATAATCTCTCCTAGTTTAACTGATAAAAACCCAAGTTTTCCAAAATTATGTATTTTACTTACTGGGTTAATTTCAAATGCTTTAGAGAAATAACATCATCTAAGTATCACTAGCTAAAGATGTCATTTGTCACCACTTGTTATCTGGATGTTACCTCTCCCATACTGGGTAAAGAGGACCTTGTGCCTTCCCTGTTGTCTGCTCTGCACCAAGTCATATGGTCCTGCTCTAAGCAGCTCAGTGAGCCTGGACAGGTTGTCCCAGTGTGGTGAAGAAAAAAGTTCTCACAAATCCTTCCGTGAGCACAACTATGAGAAAGGAGTTAAAAAAAAAAAAAAAGTGGTGATGTCTCCAGCTGGCACAGCTGTTTACCTTATGAATGTCTGTTCAGAGCATTAGATGGCAATGATGAACTGAAAAAATGTGATAGGAGGTTATGTGTGATTAATAACCGAGATTCTGTTCCTGGCTCTGCCCCTTCTTTTTCATAAGGGTCAAGGCAATTCATCCATTTCCTCCTGTATGAAAATGGGATTAACAACATTTATTAATTTACCTTAGAGTTACAGAAATGATTAGTTAATATCTGTGAGGTAATGTGAATATGTCAAATGGGCAATAAAGACTAAGTATGCTTCCCACCTTCATCAAGAGGCAGCTCACACCCACCTGTAATGTATGAAATGTGTATTTAACATTTTAAAACTTCCTTCATAAATCACTCCCCTTTGTCCAAAGGAACCCAGATGGCTTCTTGAAAAGCCCTTACTGGCAGAGGCACAAAGTCCCCAAAAAAGAGGCACTAAAGCAAAACCTGATACATTCAAGCAATTTTAGATTTTCATGAAATTTGCTGCTGTAATAGTACAGTTCCAAAAGGAAGGAAGAAAATAATATATAATTTTGGAAGGGATTTAACCATGAACTTCTTCAAACCAAAGATATTTTTTCCTTCTCTGTGTCTCATTACTTTAATTGGGGAAGGGCTTTTTTCCACACATTTAAAAAAAAAAAAAAAAGGGGAGAAATTCAATGCAAATTCTATGTTGTGTAAAATATTGGTCAATCTGCCTAAAGTCAACCTTTGTCTGTGCCATCATTATAGGCTTTATTTTATGGGTAACCATCTAATACATACATACATACCATGCAGTAGCCTTTCATCTAATGTAAGTTTCCTATACATTGTTCCAAACCTACTTTGGTATTAATGAAGCCATTATTACTAGCAAAAGCCTAAGTGCAATTAATGTAAATGCCATGAAGATTCTACTCATATTTTTTCCCACAACTTCATTAGGATGGTAAGAGTTTTAATAGCTCTGCACCTCTTTCCCCTAAATGAAGAAAATCTCATTGTCCTTGTAATTCTTACTTTCATTACAACAGCAGCTTGAGAGATGGATTAAGTCCCTAATGAGCCTTTTGAATGAACAGCCCCATGAACTTGCTGAGGCATTGTAGTGAGAAATGTACATTAGTTAGGCTCTGGCCTTTACAAATTAGCAAAAATTCAACATGAAAATTTCCCCCCCTTCATTTTCCCATTACATTTTGAAATATAGAATGTTGAGAAACTGGGAGAAAAGAGTCCCAAGAGCAACTGCATCAAAGCATGGCTTCCATTATCATCGTTGTCCTCTAGTGTCCTTTTTGCCCCTTCATGTTTTAAGACTACTGGACCGAAGATTTTAAATCTCATTAAGCTAAAACTACATATTAAGTATCTTCTTGCCATTGCATTTTATTTATTCTTAAAGATAAATTTCCTCATATAGCCACAAACGCAAGGGCTCCAAGCATGGCTAGGAACATGCTGGGTTTTATATTGAGAACTTTTGCCCATGTTAGTACTTCACATTGGGGCAGAATCTTTAAATCACATTGGAAGTCTGCAGAATTTTATTTGTGTGATTTAGTGTCTATCAAACTAACTATACTGTGATAGGGACATGCAGTGTAGAATGAAGAAATTCCTCTTTCTTGACCATAAAAGCAAGCCATTGGAAAGATCAGCCATTGAAGTGACCTTGCAGTAAAAGTCTGGTTTACAGTGTGACCTGTGAAATCTTAACAACCCGGTGTTTTCCCTCATGGGTGAATTTCACTGAATCACAACACATGCAATGCCTTTATCTCCTACCTAAAGCCAACCTCGGACCTAAAACTTTTAAATTTCATATAGTGTTTCAACTAATACTGGGGAAAATTATGTACAGTACCTCTGACTACACCTGTTCATATTAATATGAATAGTATGAATGTAAGCAATACAAAATGACTAAAGTAGATGTGTGAATGAAAAATAGGCAGGAACAGAGGTTAAGACTTGGGGAATATACCTGAAAATAAAAGCCATAATATATTCTAACAGGCGAAACCCCTTTGGACTTCTCTGATCATTCCACAGAGTACATATGTTCAAAACCCATTAGCAGCAAAGCTGCTTAAATGGAAGCTTTTATCTTGAAACAATTTCTGCAGCTAGAAAGAACAAGCTTCACCTTGGCAGAGAAGATAAGCTGACAAGGGTTTCCCTGGGGCACGGATGATGCTGATTTTTGTGATGCGGGAACTTTTCCACAAGGAAATTACCAGGGAGCAGTGCGAGAGCCACCAGCCTGGCCAGACCCCTGTGCCTCTAGCCCTTCATTTGCATTTCTATCCCCTCTGCACTGGTGTTTACAGACAAGGGCAGGGCCCATCTTCAGAAGTTCAATCCTGACTACTGAAAAGATGCAGCAGAAGAATGAAACACATAGGAATTCAAAGCAAGATAACAACAAACATGTGCAAAGACCTAGGCCCACAAGACTTTTAAATCCCCTCAAGGTCAAAGTCTCCACACACAGCCTCAGTAAAGCTACTCCAACAGGATCCCACCATGGCAAGATCAGAGGTGTACCTAGTGGCATGCCTGCTTCTTCTCGCTGAAGTACCTCCACAAACTTTTTATTTGCAGATAACTTAGAACAAAAAACTTCAAAGTAAAGAAATCTTACAAATAGCAGCTAACAAATCTCCCCGTGTTTCAGTGTCCTAAACAGAGAGGTTATTTCCTTCGGCATCTTGTCACTCCAGCATGCAACAAACTTTAGCAACATCTGTTACAAACGTGTTTTCACTGTCTTTTCTGCGTTCCCAGAAAAAGCCTGTATTGCCATTAGGGCATGGCTGTGTGTCTCATAACTGCCCTTCTGGTGGCACATGATGTTTGCAGATATATGATTATGCTTCCCCAGTACGTTCTCCACCTGCTTGTCTTTCTCCCTCCATTCGCTCCAGCCAGCTCAGCTGTGCTGCAGGGAAGAGTCATCCCTTTCTTTCCTCCTTGAAAGTGCAGTCACCACAACAAGCAGCCTTTGACACTGCTGTTAAGCCACACTTAACAGATCATGCAAAAATCATCCATATTGCTCCTTCAAGATTTGGTAGTTCATTGTTTTTAGGCAACACAGTAGGATTTGGAAAAGTCCTAACTATGAACATGATTTAAAGTGGTCTTGAAAATGAAAGATTAAATGATACAACTGCTGGCAGCTATTTCAAAATTATTTCCCTAGCAGCAAGCCTTTATCAGGAGAACCAGGTTTTAATCAGGAAAGAAATAATTTTCTATTGGGGAAAGGTTTCAGAAATGTAATTACCACACTATCCATTTACCCTGATAAAGGTTTCCGAAGCGATAAGATAAAGCCTAGCAAGAAGACCTCATTTTTCCCTGAGCTTGAGATTATGTCCTAATGTAGATCTGTTGGAGTGAGTCCAGAGGAAAGCCACAAAGATGATCAGAGAGCTGGAGCACCTCTCCTGTGAAGACAGGCTGAAATAGATGGGGTTGTTCTGCCTGGAGAAGAGAATTTTCTGGGCACACCTTATAGCAGCCTTCCTAGTTCCTAAAGGGGCACTACAGGAAAGATGGGGAGGACCTTGTGCAAGAGCATGTAGTGAAAGGACAAGAGGTAATGGCTTTAGACTGGAAGATGGTAGATTTCGATCAAATATTAGGAAGAAATTCTTCACTATGACAGTAGCGAAGCACTGGAACAGGTTTACCAGAGAAGTTGTGGATGCCTTATCCCTGGAAGCGTTCAAGGCCAGACTGGCTGGAGCTCTGAGCATGTGGTCTAGTGGAAGATGTCCCTCTCTGTAGCAGGGAGGTTGGAACTAGATGATCCTGAAGGTCCCTTCCAACCTAAACCATTCTATGACTCAAGTGGAATTTGATGTCTGAAGAAGGTGCTTTACTGCTTTCTGAATAAGAGATTTTTGTCCTGTTACCCTCTGAAAAGGAGACCATGTATTTTAGAATAACAGCACTTACTCTTTATATAGAGATGAAGCGTTATGTGAGGTGGAAAACACTGTGCTGAAGGCAGGCAGTATTTTAAAAGCACTTATCTCAACAAAATGGAAGGTTCTCACATACACTGTAATCAAGCCTGCAGGAACATTGACTTTAAAAAGTTACAATAATGAAAATTTTAAAAAAAATAAATTTAAAAAAATGCTGCATTCATATGATCTCATTCAGCTTAAAAGGTTCCTTAAACAAGGCATCTGTCGATAAGTTTTGGTAATTAGATAAATGTCAGTTCTCAACTACATTTCTACAGTATTACAACTTGTCAGAGTGACTACTACCAACCAGATATCTAACAAGAAAGACATAAACACGAGGTCTTTTCTTGAAGACCCTCTTCGAGCAAAGCAGAAAAGGAAGCAATACATATTCTTCACATCTACTGGGACATTGATTCTAAAATTCAGACTGAAATATTTATTTTCATAACAACACAGATTTACGTGGCACACAGAGAGCACCATGAGGCTGCTCTGTTCTTATGCTCTGTTCTATTCTGACTGGGATACTTAATGATATAAAATAAAACTGATTTGTACTACTTCTTATTACTAATTAAACTGTGATGCATATCGTATCTCTGGGCAAGTTTTTAACAATCATGTTTCAATTAATTAATTTTATAGCTGTCTAAATATGGCTGCTTCATGAGTTCATGTATTAGTCATGAATGAAATATACATTTGTATGAGGGAAGGAAACATCATCAGGAAATACTAAATTGTGTGAGAAGGCTGTATCAGTATTTGATATGTATTCGGAGAGGTAGTGGTAAAGGCTGCTCCTTACACATTTATTTTTCCTCACTGGATTGCATGATAACTTACAAGACTTTTCTAACTGACTGCTTACATACTGATTTTGAATCTGGAAGGCACTAGACCTCTCTTGCTTCATATAGCTCATTGCCAGTGATTTTTTCATGTATATAGACTCTGAAATGCATGGAAGCTGAGAAAAATACAGTGTGCTTTTCTGCATCCACTCAGTCTCCACAGTGCTGACAACAGTAAAACCAGAGAGTTTCCTTTGGCAGAAAACCGAAACAGATATAACCTGGAAGATATCCAGAAAAGTGATAGTAGTAGCACCAAACTATAACTTTGATGGAATCGTTCTTCTGATCCTAGAAATGCTTTTCAACCTGCTGTTCATTGCATTTCTCATCTGCTCTGTCAAACGGGAGAAATTGAATTTCAGAAAAAAAAAATCTACTTGTTTCTGTTGGTTTTGTTTGGGTTTTTTGTGTGTCTGTGCAGAGGGGTTTTTTTTGGGGGGTAGTTGGTTGGTTTGGGGGGGGGGTTTGGAGGGTTTTTTTGGTTGGTTGGTTTTGGTTTTGTCTGTGTGGTTTGGTTTTTTTTTTTTCTCCAGTTATATGGAAGAGTTGAATTTAGGGCCAGTTTCTGGAAGCAGTGGCCTGTAGACCAGCTATAGCCATCTATTCCAAGCATACAGTTCACATTAATAGTATTTTTCTTCATATTACTAAAAGTGAATGCTAACTTAACTCTTAATGTGCTACCCTGTGAACGGTGTTCAAGAAACCTTCAGAAAGGAATAAATTTCCTTTGAGCCCAGATGTAGTGCAATACAGAACTCAATATGCAACCAAAGTCAGCCAGTGCCAGAAATGGTCTCTCCTTCCATCAAAAATATGAATCAGAATTAAATGTCTACATGGACACAACTAAATGTAGAAGCGTAATGTGAAAGTTCTTGTCATGTTCTGAATGCAATGTTCAACATACATCAGAAGTGTGAGGGGAAAAAAAATAATATTTTTGCAGCCATATGAGAATTTCTGCTGAAAGTACCTTGGATTCCTCTTCCAGCATCATAATTTAGGACTTTTCCTTTTGCACTCTTCCAACTCTGTCCCTGCTGCACATCACACTGTAATGTCTTCTGTATTTAATGTGCACTGCCTCTAAATACATTTCCTAAACTTGCTCTTATTTTGCTTTTGTTTGTTCTAAGGGACCTTTGTGAGTCATAAGGAAGATTTAACCAAACTCCTAAAGGATAATGTCATCTTTAGATCATGCTCATTATAATTCATAAGTACTTCTCCACTTGACAGCTCTTCAGTTGCAGTTTCAATCTGACATTATTTTTTTGAGAGCCCTTTTCAATTTTCCACATTGCTAATAGAGCCTGAGGCAAAGCTAAAAATCATTTGGGCTTCTTGAAAGGATCAATAATTTTTGTGTGACATGCATTTTAGAATACACAGCATCACTGACACAAACGCTGTCCCTGCACTGAAAAATGTAACACATCAAATAATGTCAGAAGTTTCCACATAACATTTGAAAGAAAAAACAAAACAAACCAAAAAAAAAAAAAAAAAAAAAAAAGAAAGCCTGCCCCCAAATATTAAAACAAAAGGCAAGGTAATAACAAAAAAAAGAAAAAAAAAAAAAAAGTGGAAGAATGA
>JAAGNO010031125.1:9030-28647 GCA_033439905.1 Ceryle rudis
TCAGTGGTACATGGAGGAGACAAACATCATTAATTCAATATTTTCTCTTCAATTGATTGCTACCAGCCACTCCTTGCGTATCTCTAGTGATTACTAGCTTGAACTTCCCTTCTTTTCTCACTGTAAATGTATGTGTCTTCCCAGGATCTAAGAATATCATAAGTATAGATCAGAATCATCAATGTGAACACTTACAGTATATACATTGGACATTTAACATTACTTTGCATTTAGAGTTTACGATGATATCTACTGTATATGAAAAAAAAAAAAGCCACAACAAACCCAATTCCAACATATCTGTCAGTAAATAAAAACCATACAGCACTTCTGTTTTAAAAAGTAAGATTTATTGAACAAATCTAGAATGTATAAGGAGTAAATAAAATATGTCATTTGTTATTGTGTCTTTTGAGTGAAGACTGATGTAGGAAGCTACAGTAGACTCATTGCACTGCTTGAGTGATGTGCAACAATGAAAGGAGGTATGGTGGGTTAACAGCATCTATAACTCTGGAAAAAAAGAGAGGGGATGATGATATCTACTTGTTATGATTTCGTTATGATGTCAATGAGGTATTCAGAGAAATACTAAATCAGTCACAATTTTAGCTAATGGGTCACATCTAACCGTTTGAATACATCATACAAACACACTTCCCAACTGGAGTGGGTTTTATAATGTTCTGTGAGAATATCCTGGATTTATGGATCAGATAAAAACATAAGGTAAATTGTTTTGTTAACAATATAATGCTATCAAAACTGATATTGCAGGGTAAGAACTAATACATTTCTATAATAGCCCTGTTTATTTATAAAGTCCTGGGATGAATGGGAAATGGGGCAGGTGCAATAAAAGATTCAGTCACGTTTACAAAGGCAATACATGGAAACATGCACAATAGCTGACTGTGATGTATTTATTACAATTCTGCTATAACTGCTTAACTAGGCATTTTTATAAAGAATAGGGTTTAATGATAATGCCTTATGAGTTTGAATTACCCTTCATATATGAGATCACTCTTGTATCCTTGTTTCACTGATGTAAGTCCATAGTCAGTGTTGCCTGCCAGAACATGCAACATCAAAGGTAAAAATTGCTTCATTATGCCATTGTGCTATATTTATCTACATACCAGAATTTCAGGATTTCACATCTCCAACTGTTAAGACCCGGCTTCAGATGACCTAGGAGAAAATTAGGACTGAGCTTTGAAAGCATCTTAAAATTTGAAAACAGCTTGATTTTTATAAGTCTGAGATATATTTTCCTCTGAGGTACATGGTATTCGGCATGAAATCTAATTTCTGAATCTATCACCACGATCCCCTGTGCCCCTTATCATTTCTTCTCTTTGATTTCACAAACACTGCTTCTGGAATCCATGGAAACATGTAAGTAATAGTAAATGTTGCAGGTGAGTTATCCAGACTACACTGGATAATTCTGGATGAAGTTGATCACCATTCTGAAGGAGTAAAGACTTCCGAAGGAGTAAAGACTTCCAGCAGTAGCAACACAATCTCATCATTACATGATTTTCATTTGCCATGGAAAGGATTCTCTTAGCTACAAATCACCTGCATGACATTTTTGTCCTGAAAAAAAAAAAAAAAAAAAAAAGAGTTCTCCTCATGAAAAAGTTAGGAGGGAAACTTTTCTGGACCATTCATCACAATGATACTTCCTGTATTGTTAAGAACAGACCACCTTTTCAGGAGGAGGTAAGCATTTCCATCCTGCTGGACCCACAAGAAAAACCCACCATTCTCTATTTGTGTAGGGTTTTTATATATGTACACATATGTATTTCAAATGTTTGAACTCCAGAAAGTTAGGAATTACGATACGGAGCCATGTGGGTCAGGGACTACTGCATTAGAATCTCTAGAATATGGTCAAATGCTAAATATTATTCATACTGGTGTGTATTCTTTCAAGTTTATTTATGTATCTCTTTGTTTTAATTTTTTTTTTTTTTTAATTTGTGTGTGTGTGTGATGTGCTTTCTGGGTTTTGTTTGTTTGTTTTTGGTTTTGTGGTTTTTTGTTTTGTTTTGTTTTCTGCTTGGAAGTGTCACATTCACATCGTATTCAACATATTATTTGTGATTTGCTGCTAAAGTGACCAACTGCCCTGGTTAATTGTGACGCAGTAAACTTTGTGTTGTGGTTTCTGCAGTTTTTCCTTATGATAGAGTGCAGATTCTCACATTCACATATCCACAACATTTAACATTTCATTAATTGTAACATTTAGTAAGATGGAACTGGTAATGATAATTATTTGGTTACTAATAATGTCAGAATAACAAAGATGCTTGCACACCTATTAATTTATCTTGAATTTACAGCTACCTGTTATGCTCACATGTTATTTTTCCTGTATTTGTTCTTTTTCTAGTATTAGACTTGGATTTAATCTTTCTATGCATCCAAGGGCTTGGCAACATGAGGTGACACTTTCAGACATAATCTCATGTATGAACATATTCATATTCTTTGTCATCACTTCACCATCAACATTTTTTCTCAACTAATTGATCCAAGGAGCTATAAAGACATGTTATCAATAGCTTACATTTTAATGTGGAAGGGGCTTTTGTTTGTTTGTGTGTTCATTTTTTATACTTACCTTATAGATGAGCATGGGGTGGGTTCTCCTCTGAGGTATATAGAGTTCACCAGTTTTTATTTTAGACTAGCACTCTTAAAGCTGGGAAATTCTCATCATCCTCCAACTTAAGTTAAAATATTCTAACCCTCCCTCCTTCTAGTTATTGAATTCTTAACCTACCACCAGGATCTCAAAAAAAAAAAAAAATCTTTTTGAGTAATAAACATTATAGTTAGGGATTTCCCATATACGATCTATCTTTTACCCTAAACATAGTCAGTTCATTACCTAGTTTATAGGTAATGTATCAGTTTATACCTGACTCTGCGTATCTTCTGAACTATCAGAATTATATTGCATATCCATCTATCATTATATACTTGACTTGTAAAAACAGTATTTTCAAATTGAGGACAAAATGCTCCTCATAATACCTTTCACGCTCTATCTTTGAAAAGACTTTTCAAAGTATACATACATAACCTGTAAACAGAATTAAATGACATTTAGCAATGGGGGGAGGATTTCTAGTAGTTTTGCAGTGAATTAATAAAATTTGAAGATATTTTTCTTTTTAGAAAAACAAAAAGTAAACATAAAAATTCAAATAACCACAAATAATTTTCTGTTAGCTTTCCCTTTAGCAATAAGAAAAGGTGGTCTTTGTTTTAAATATCTAGGATCAAGAGGTTAAACTAAGTTAATTTCTGAGGTTCTTCCAACAAAAAGAAAGAGAGAACACCTAAGGGAGACTTTCTCATCTTAAGGAAAGGGGTGGGGGAGAGATACGATGAATCATCAGATAAAAATTCTAATTAGTCACTAATGTTTGCAGGTGAAATGTAGATATTTGTTGTCACTAAATGCTCACCTTTTAGGATGCTAAATTTAGGGTAATTGAATGCCATGGAAAGTGTCTTGCAAATCACTAAATCAGCACATCTTAGTTTTAAGCCCTGTGCAAATAAGGCATACAAATGACTGCCTAGGTTTACAGTGACTGTGCTTTTTCAACACAGTTCTCTCATCTATTGATACTTGTTTCACCGGTAAAGAAAAAGTGCTACACTGAAAAAGACTGAAGAAAAAGCCCTATCGAAGCTGCACATAAAGGTAACTGTTTCAAATTATCTAACCCTTCTGTCTCCAAAACACTTCTAGAAGTACTTGGCAGTATGTATGGTACTGGTAATTGTACATTCCAAATATATATATAATAATATATATAATATAATATAATATATATAATGAACACCAGTTTTGTCCATGATAATTCATTAATAGCCTGATAATACCTTGTAAAAAAAACCCGAACCAACCAAACAAACAAAAAAAAACCAAACAAAAAATACCCCAAACCAAACAACAACAAAACCACAAAACAACCACAAAACCCCCACAAACAAACAAACAAAAACAAAACCCAGAAACAAATGCAAACAGAACACGGGACAAAAATGGGAGGAACATTAGCTTTAAGGGAATAACCTTCATGTGTGGAACCCTTCAAAATATCAGTGCTTTCTATACCAGGTGAATTTCATGGGCAAAGCATAGTTAACGACAACTAATAGAGGATCAGGATATTGGGGTTTCTTTGTGAACTAATAATAGAGTTTTACCCAACCTGATTACTTTATTCATTCACTCATTCCCTATCAGTGTGAAACATGAACTTAACTGGTTTTGAGATTTCTTTTTTCTTCAGTAGCACTGTTATCCATTTTTCTAGACTTCAGGATCTACACACTTAGCTTTTTTTCTCCCCTTATGACTACTCATATTCTTAGTTTGATTCTGAGATGAGACCACACCGACAGAAAGATAAGCTTTTCCAGTCCCTTTCCAGGGTTAAGATTATAATCTCTTTGTATGTAATAATAGTGACATATTTTTGCTTCTGAAATGTCTAAAAGTTAAAACACTTAGCTTTTTTCCATGATTATGAACCAGTTTCCTATTGAGAACCATGTTTTCTAACAAGTTTTCCTCTTTTTCATAAAAACCAGCCACTTAAAGAACAGAAAGAAAAGAATTATGCTTATTATTACAGTTTACATAGTTGAAATGCCACCCATAAACTGAAGTCTGGGAAAAATCACAAAGAAAGAATTTTTGTGTGAAAAGTTTTGTATATAAAAATATTAATCTTAAGTTTGGAACAATGATTTGGATGAAATCCTAATTTATCCAACAAGTTCACTGACACTGGAGACATATCTGTCTTACGGAAGTATAACTAAGCTTAAACATATATGATATTTCCTAGCTATATGGTAAAAAATTTATTATTTTTTATAAGGTATCATTTGAATGTAGGTACTTGTACTTATTTTAGTTATGAAAAGAAAATCAAGCTGTAGATTATCCCTTACTTTTTTTTTCCTTTGGCAATGAGTAATAGAAATACTTTAATCCATTCTTCATATGGTTTGCATTTATTTCAAAAAGGAATCCACATGGGTGTGAGTATCAACCCTGGCAGCTCCCTTGGCATAGGAAGAACTTCCAGGGCTTTGTCTGCCTGAGCTCAGGGCCTTTTCCAGAGGTAAGCCCAAAACTGGAGAAAGGAGAAAAAGTTTTTTTGTTCAATTTTCAAAAGAACTGAGTTCTGATAAACTGGAAACATTTCTGAATTTGTGAAATATGAAAAATAAGGGGGGGAAAAAAAAAAAAGAGACAATACAAAAGTACTTCTTAATTTCAAAATCCAGTAGTTTTCTTTTGGGGGTGGTCTTCTTTCTTTCTTTGCTACACTTTTTATTTACCGGTTGAGACAAATGCAAAGGAAAAAAAGCTAAAACAAAAGGACTAAACAACACTAAACCTAAAATAAATCATCTTGTGCTTCAAGTTGAATAAAATGTTTCAGACCACAGCAACAGCTTTGAAGTCTCTCTGCAAGTTATTTCTTCTGAAAAAAACCAAACTGAGTTACTGATTCTTGCATTTGGCCATAATTAGAGGACCCCTGCTCTTTCACTCTGTTGCCTGAACCTGTTCTCCAGACATCTCATTTACCCATATAAGAAAATAGCTGCTTTGATCAAGCCTTGTTCCTAAACAAAAGAGAATTCCCATCTCACTTCATTGAGATTCTCCCATTCCGAAGACCAACTTCTTTAAAACAAATCAGGACTCAGTCAGAAGATATTTTAGTTGACTATGATATTTCTCCTCGTTGACAATTTAGCTATGTTAAGTCCCTCTACTTACCGCTTATCCCCATAATCTGTGTCCTTCAAAACTGTGATATTTTGTTGAGTGTTAGCAGAAAATTATTTGTGCTACAAATATAATTGCCCTGCAAAACAACCCTAATCATTGTTTAGTCTGCTTAAAATCTGAGTTATAAATTATGTTCTGATGTTGTGATCTTGCTCTTGTCTCAAAACCTACTTAAAAAATATAAAGGCTACAGGATTGAACTATTTTGTAGAGCAAAAGAAATATATAAAGCTCTCCGTAATATATTAAATATATTTTAAAAGTTTAATTATGTTTTGCAAATTCAATTAATTTAGGCTATCCTTAACATATGTATTAATTTCTCTTTCAATTACACTGTTTCTTTCATGTTACCAAGTAGATACTATCTCTTGTAACTTTTACAGTAACGATACATAGCAGTCTGTTACATTTAGAATTTCCTCTGACAGTTAAAGGAAGACTTCATATTTTATGAACAATTCACTTTCTGCCAATTCATCTTAATCTATTTCACTATAAATCAGCAGAATTTAAGTTCTTAAAAATAAGATCTTGCATGTGAAAATCTATGAGACAGATTAGTGTGCAATTTTCTCTGTTTTGTATGTCACTTTTGCCATCTCTGAGATGAAAAATGAGTAATCTCTGGTGTATAGGATTTTTTTTTCCCTAACTATTCAAACAGGCCTTTTAGCTAAATACCTAATTGTAGCCTATTTTTAATTAATTTATGCAGGTTTTATGATCTGGGTCACAACAGTGTCATTGAATACTCAGACTCCATTTGCAATCAATCTAGATTAAGTTGTTCATTGCAATAATTGACCTTTTATTTCTATACAGACCAAATGACTCTCTAAAGATCTCCATATTCTTGTCATCTTACAACTTGGAAATATTTTAAAAGTAAGCAACCAATATTTTTTGTTCATTCTGATATCCAATTTTTATGATCTGGAAATTCAACAGTGATACTGGGTGAAGATATAATAACTTACTGACTACCGATGAATTAATAAAAAGTTGGAATTACAGAGTGGATCATATATCACTTAGTTCCGTACTCCCTCTTAATCACAGGCTAATGGGTATCAATCACTATAGAACCTGTACAAGGTACACCCTTACTTTGTACCATTATTTCTTTTTCTGTTCCTTAAACAACAAAATATTCAATATCTTTCAATGATTTTCTTTAATATAACAGTATATGTCCTTATCTTCATGTCTTAATTTATTTCAGTGAGAAAACTTTTTGCTTTTCTGCTATTGCCCTTTGATGTCAGTTTTAAAACAAGCTATTAGAAAATTCATTTGGCACATGTATTTGAAGTTGAACTTTAGCCTAAACTGAGGGAATGTGAAGAATACAGACAAATACAAAATAATACCGAGCAGGAACATAAGCCTAGGATTTCTTGGTATGTAATGTTGCAAGAATGATAAACTTCACAACTGTCAAAAATAAGACCTTTGTTTTCTGAAGAAAAAGAAATGGAAAACAGTGCATTTATGAAATTTGCATTTATTTTGATTTAATTGCAACTTGAAATTGCCATAAGCTTACATGCAATAAAAATAAAAAGTAAAAATAAATACCCAGACAAAGCACAAGTTTCATGTGAGAAACAATAGGTTCAAGTTCACAATGCAACTTGTCTCTGTGCCTTTTTATTGTAGACCATCACTCTTATTGCTGGGACAGTTACCTGAGGACATCATCCCCCAGCTTAAGTTAAAATATTCTAACCCTCCCTCCTTCTTCTAGATTAAATGAAAATATTTTAATCTTCCCTCCTTCTTCTAGAGGAAGTCCAGTAATAGTGACCATTTGATCTAGCACTGCTTAACCCCCAGAAATTTCAGGGGTTAAGCAAAACACAAAACCCCCATAATAGCTAGTATACAAGCTAGTGTAATTTTAGTGATCCATCAGAAGGGAAATGAGGCAAGTAGCATAGTGGGATAAGTGGGGATTATCCTAATTAGAACATGAAAAGGCAACAAATGTCAAACTGAAACTGAAAATATTCCTGTGCACACTATATTAATGAGCCATGAAATTCATCATCAAAGTCTGTAGGTTAGATCAAAGTTTGGTGGGACACAAAAGGAGACTAGATATTAAAAATTAAACAGCATGATTTACTTTGGCTGGAACAAAGCACTGATAAATAACATGTTCCGTAACATGCCAGATGAGAAGCCAGAACTGTGATTTTATGGAAATGCCATGGCTTTACTATTTAGTTTTTGACCACAACAGGAGACAGCTACCATTTCTGGTCATTTTCTTTTTATTCATAAAGGTTTTCACACTTTTAATCAGAGGAGGGCAACTAACAAATAATATTTGGAACCCCGCTGTGAAAGTAATGCAGCTTCATTCTCTCTCTCCTCCCCCAGTCTCCACTAAAAATTTACTTGGAGAATTTAGCAATTTCAGGAGGACATCTCTGAACTCCTACTGTTTTACTTACTAACCAAATTAGAGAATAAGTCATATTTCTTATATATAACATTTTAAAATTGAAACAACTATATGGTAAGCATCACAGTATCACTTGCATACGAATCAAAGTTTTAGTTTTACAGCTGTATGATTTTTTTCTCTGTGATGCAATACTGATTCAGAATCTGGTTAAGTACCCTGACTGTAATATGACTCTACTTTATCTTCATATATACCAATGAGTTTGAATTATAGATTGTAATTAAATGTTCCCAAATGGTTTTGTCCAACAAAACTTTCTAATCTGATTATTCTAAAATATAACATCAATAGCATCCTAAGGGTTCTTTGGGGTTTTTTTTCCAATTGTGTCCAGCTTTTCAATTATCTCACAGAAATTTTTACTGTAAACTAGACTAATGCTCTCCTTACTTTCTAGCACATAACAAAAAGGTTTATTTTGTTGTAGAGAATGGAACCAGACTGGAGAGCTGAACAGAAACACTGTAACTGTTTATAATACACAGTAGAAAGAGAGATGAAATAGATAAAGAAACATGTTTTTTACCTTCCTGACCTCTCTGCTCCTTCCTAAAAATACTTGAGTGACAATTTTAGGTAGAAACAACTTCCCCGTCACTTAAAGGTTCTTCACAGCACAATGTGTCTTCATACCATTCTCAGTCAGAATGCTGACTTTAGAGACTGACCTATGACCTTCTGTCTGTATTTCTATGCCTCTGTGGAAGTGAGACGATTCTAATCTGAAACATATCTTAACATTTATGAAGCTATGTCCAGATTTACGCAGAATGTGAATTTCCATTGTAACATTTCCAAATGATTTTCTTTTAAATTCTTAGAGTAGATAGAAGAATATTTTTAAAGTTTTTGGTCAAGAATCTATACTAGATGACTATAGGAAAACTGTGGGCAGACATTAACACGACCAAGAAAAGAAATACCTTAAAGATATCTCCTTAATGAAAAGAGAAATTACTCCTTGATTACAAGAAAATCAACAGTGAAAATCTATCAGTAGGAAAGTTGCTTATGCATAAGTTTTTGCTAAATAAGACAGTATACATACACGAAGATTTCAATTAGTGCTTTAAAAAGACAGGTTTTAATTTTTTCACAGGAACATCCCACCAAGGCTTCCATAAACGTGAGAACCATTGAAAGAATTTTTGTAATCATTGCCTTTTCCTGCTAGTCTTCAAACTATTGTCATATCCAGAGTCATTCAGACTCTTTGGTTAAGAAATCTTTATATGCAACACTATATACAAATTACTATATATATACACTGTATAACATATTTAAAAATTGCTTCTTTCTTTCATAAATTTGCTACTTTTCTTCCAAGACTGAATGATATTTCATATAGTTGATTCTAATTATCACAATTTTGTGTACTTACTATAGATTTGATACAAGAAGCAAACAGGCATTTCAGATGAAAACAAAACTCCTTTCAAACACACGCAATAAATCTAAACTGTGCAAAATACCTGGGAAGATCTACCAAAATATTTTCAACTTATTGCAAACACTGAAAATTTCAGGACTTGAACTTTACAACTTTCATATGCTAAATATGGCAAGAGCTTTTTAACAGTAACTGCTTTTACCGTCCCCAAGTGCTCTGCATTAGATAACAATATGTAATGCAATCTTCTTGGATGTATTTCTCATAACCCTTGGTAATTCTATCTGCATTGCACCTGTGAATTACTTATTACACAGCCTCACCAAGCCTAATCATAATGCCTGATACTATGTAATCTATGCCACTCCAGACACAAAATATCATCTTTTATAGTTACAAAAGTTTAATTGGAGCTTCAAGAAGGAAATCAAATCTTATGGCCTTTCCCTTGGTCTATCTCTTCCTCCCATACCACCTCTGCACTACTGACTTGCTATTAGTGTCATGATAAAAAAATGTGTAAATGAAAACATCCATACATTCGTGTCACTCCTACTTCCAAACATGGTTCAGCCATAGGCTCCAACAGAGTCCTCTGGGCAAGGAACCGTTTGTCCTCCAGTGCCCAGTTACAATATCCCTGCCTGAGGATATGACATTATTGGCATCAATCTGCTTGGAGAAAAGGAGATACTCTGCTGACATTACTAACATTCTACAGTGATGAAGTTAGGCAGGACTAAACTCTGTCTGACCAACTAAAAAAGCAGATCTCTCTCTCTCTCTAATCTATCTATCTTTACCCTTGAGCAGCCTAGTGATGCAGACACCCTCAGTCAGTCAAAGAAGTTCTATCTAGATTTGGAGCTTCATCTGGCCTTGTAGCTGGGCTCATGAGTGAATTCTTAATGAATTAATTAATACATTTCATAAATAAAATAACATCTATTTCATACCATGATCAAAATCTATTCAATATTTCATGCCTCTCCTCTTTAATTTACTACAGTCCAGTTTCTGTCAGTCTAATTCAAATTGACAGTATTCAAAGGCTGACCCTATTTTTACTATATTTTGAATAAAACTGCAGCTTAAATTCAACCTGAAAAAGAATCATAGCATATATTAATTTTGTAGTGTATACTTCCCTAATATGCATGTTTTGTTTGTTTGTTTTTCTTAAAGAAATAGATACACAGACTGTGATCCTTCTATTTCTCTTTTTATCTACTTTTTTCTTTTTTTTACTTTCCTCCTAACAAATTAGACTGTGAAAATAGAAAGGATGTGTAACTGTGCAGACGTAGGAACTTAATTCCTGTGTCTTTGAAAACTTTCCAAGTGATCAGTAGTATTTGTGGTGCAGCAGCAGAATTCACCACTGATAGCTGAATACCTTGACACCCTTACTGACATCAAATGAATGTTTACAGCCACAAGTATCTCTATTACTGACCTGCTCAGCTGACCATAAAACTCTTCTGAAATCCTTCTTAAATTTCATAGATTCCAGATGTATAAACAAGATATTTATCATTAGAATTACTGTGGGATATTTATTGTTTTATTAGTAGGAAAGCAAAATGTTTTTAAATAAAGTAAATATAGGCATAGGAAGTCCACTGAACTGGTTTGAGCAAGAGTATACAGAAAATAATCGAGAGCTAAGAAACATCACAGTCCAGACATGAGTGTACAGCCCTATGAAATTATACAACACCATACATATAAAAGCAAAGAACATAGAATACACAATCCCAATGCATTTATATGAGTACAAACAGCTTATGTCATGAAAACTAACGTGGTTAAAAAATGGTGAAAATTCAAGCCAGTTGATGCTGTTTTGTTAAAACATTGTGTTAAATGGCAATTGAAAGAAAAGGACTTTATTGATAAAATGCTTTTGCCAAAAGCACTGTAAAGGGATATGCTCACAGAAGAAAGAAAACACAAGCTATTATTAGTAAGAGTAGGGGTAACTTAGAGGTGTATGACCACTAACACATGTATTGATTTTAGTTGAAAGCCTTTCCATTATTTTTTGAAATTTCACTTACTGACATAGAGGCTTTCAAAAGTCAAATGCAGTTGCTGTGTCTAACTGCCACACGCAGTCAAAAAGAGAGAGAAACATAATCTACAAAGGTGCTTTTTGACAATTTTACCCAATCATAACTGAAAATCAGTGCAATGCACCTAAGAATTAAGCTACTTAGATGTACTTGAAATTAGCATGTGTCTTAATTAAAGATCCCTTTTACTTATGTATCACTGGTAATGGGAACCAAAAGAGTATTTATGGTAAGTTTATAAAAGGAAAATGTTGCTCTATTCCAATCAGTTATCAGCCTCCTGATAACATAAATATACCTGTCTATGTATATTTATGTTAACGATTTGGGAAGAAAATATTTCCATGGGAAACAAACAAACAAAAAAAGCAAAAAGAACCCCAAATTTACTACCAAATAGTTTATATTTATGTCTAATGGACAGTGTTTCTCAAGAAAATGGAAAACAAAAAAAAGAATACAAAGGCAAAATGATATATGTTTTCCTCCTTACTAAGTTTAGGGATATAAAGTTGCCATGGCGACCTCTTTGCTTTTGCATAAGGTGTGATAGATTTGAATGTTACAGAAAGTAGATGACAACACCCAAAGCAATTGTCAGGTATTCAGGTGATGGTGTCTCATTTGGAAACAGTTGCTGTATATAGTGCAGGTACATACTTAATTTCTCCTGAAAAGAACTGCTGACAGGAGCAACCCATCCTTCGACTGACAAACTGGAACAGGATGCTACTTCCCAGCCTTAGAATTGAAATGACAGTGCACCTTTTTAATAAGAGCATTAAAGAACACATTATTTAAGGAGTTTCACTTGGGTGCGTACATCTGTATACAGGAAAAAAAAAAGTGTCTTACTTTAAAACCTGGAAGCATACTGGCACTTTTCAAATTGCCATACCAAATTAGTTTCTGTTGTGACCTTGTTCATTCCTATTAGCTGGATATTAGACAAGAATCCCATGCCACCTTGACAAGGGCTTTTGTTTCTATTATGCTGTTATTGAATCCTTTACGAGTGATGGATGAAAATGGTGCATGTCTGAAAAAGCAGGAGGAATCACCCTAATGAATTATCTTCTGCATTGCAATGTGCCATGGATGAAACGACTTACCCATTCTGTGTTAACTGATGTGACCGCTTCGTTTCAACTCCTTTTCATAGTTGCCATCACTCAGAAAGGCTGGTGTTTACAGCTCTCACAGGAGGAATATTTATCTGACAAACTGTGTTGGAGGTATGAAACTTAATGGTAACAAAGCAAAAATGTACATACCAGTAAAATACAGCCCTGGGATCCTATTAAGGTTCCAAACTTTCCTTAAATTCAATTTTTTTTTTTAATGTTGTATTTTTTCTTAGGTCAAATCAGTTCACTCCAGCATCTTATTAACAATCACAGCCTTTTAGATTTAGTCAGATAGTTGGATTTATTTTCCAAAAGATTTTCTGGTCACTTTATTGTCATTTTAATACTGATGTTCATTTTTGTCATATATTATGTTTCTAGAGCTATAAAAAAGCTTGGGTTTTTTGGTGCTGGCTTTTTTTTTTTCTTTGTGTTTTTTTTTCTTTAAAAGCATGTTTGTTTACAAGCAATTTATTCTGCAAACACATTTTATTTCCTGTGATCTAAGTCTATCTTTCTCTCTGTGTTTGCAGTCTGTTTTTCAATATGCTGTCCCTGTTTGCACATTTCCCTCTTTGTTGACAATTAACTCTGTTGTCAACAAAGTGAAATAGTTCTTTTGACGTAAATTATTTACAAATCTCAGTTAAACCCAAAGTAATCACACATGGCTTGTCAACATTGTATGTGGTGTACAAGAAGATAACTATTTGAAAAATATTCTATATAAAAAAAATTAAAAATGGAACACAAATGGGTTTCAAATAGAAGGCAGTACAGATTTGAGAACTGATTTGTGCATTTAAGGAACAGTTGGAAATAATTTTAAAAAATTACAATGTACCCTAAATTATATACACATATAGCCATTTAGTGACAGTTAAGGTCTCACCAGAGTCTTGTGAGCTAGGCTGTCTCAGGACAATGCTGGGCACGCCAGCCAAAAGAAGACAAGGACGTCGTTAGTTAAATCCATTGACTTTGGTGCGACTTCACTCTTCACATTGACTGGAATTTTAGTGTACTTGTGAATAGTTAGTCATTTTCTGGATAAGTAGGAATGCAATATTCAGTTCTTCTGTATGGTCACCATAGCCTCACTGGGAAAAGTTTGACAGACAATACAGAGGAGGAATGGAGTCAAGAGATGTGTACAGATAATGATTTACAATCATGCCAAGTAGTGTAAGTTTTGGTGTCGATTTTTTTTGAAAATCCTAAAAATATCTATACTAGGAGCTCTCTGATGATACAAAAACCTATTGAAACATTTTCTTCTGAATTCTGCAGAAACCCTGTTCATAAGAGACATACCATAAGGATATTACAGACATTAATGTTGCCCAACCCTACTGCTGGTGGAGCTAGTCATAGTTTTAGTCAAAAACACTGCACTTTTAATCTCCTGTCAATGGGGGAAAGAATTCTTGGCATCCGGGGTGAGTTTTATTTGTCCTTCTTTGTTCTTTATGCACTATTTTATTTTTAATACTTTTTATTTAGTGCAACAAGAGAAATAAATGTATTCCATTAACTTGTTATTTTACTTTTTTTTTTTCCTGGAAGAAAAGGTGTGCTGTTTCTAGGTCAGCTCTTAATTTTTATGTGTGAACGTGGGTCCAGAGGAGGGCCGCAAAAGTTATCAGAGGTCTGGAACACCTGGAAGAAAGGCTGAGGCAGTTGGGATTGTTTAGCCTCCGGGGAGATCTGTTTTCGGCTTTTCAGTGATTCAGTGGGATGAGGACAATCTTTTTAGCAGGGAGGGCCTGTTGCAATCGACAAGGGGTGATGGTTTTAAACTAAAAGAATGTAGATTGTGACTAGATATAAGGGAGAAACTTTTTACAAGGGGTGTGGTAAAACATAGGCACAGGTTGCCCAGAGAGGTGGTGCCCCATCCCTGGAAACATTCCAGGTGAGGTTGGACAGGGGTCTTTTTATCCCCCAAAGTTGCCCTAATGAATTACAACGTTCATTGTGAAGCCGTTCAACATTCACATAAGGTCTTCCTAGTTAGTGAGGTCAGTAGAGATAACACAATAATAAATTATTACCAAGTTAATTTGCTGTTCTCCTACCTCTGACTTCTCCCTTCTCCTCCTACTGGAAACAGACAGAATAACAATCTAAAACCAGCATACAGCACAGAATGGTAAATAGACAAACCTTAATTTGGGGGGTTAAAAAGTAAAAAAAAAAAACCAAACCAAAAAAACCCAACTGAGATAGATCTGTATTTTCAGTTCACCTGAAAAGGAGTTTTGCTTTGATATTGCTGAGTTCCAAAACATTTGGTAATTAGTCTTTAATTAAAATGTAATTTTGTGTTTATAGAGTTTTAAATGCATATATTGAATTATATTAGAATTAAACCAGGGTTTAAAAGGTGGAATTTTAGTTCCTAGCTGGAAGATCACATTTGCTCATATTTTAGCCTTATCTAGAAATAAATATTGGCATTTGCTTAAAGGCAAATTTGTCCATTTTAAGTTTATTGATTTCAGCTTGGTAAACACAGGCTTCATTATGACCTAAGAGAACTAGCAGAGGATAATACCACAGTATAGCAGGATATGAGATGTAAACAGTGTCTCCAGATATTTCAGTACACTATGCTTTTAATTTAAACTAAAGAGTACTAAAATAATTCATTAAATATTACAAGAATTGCAACAATAAACCACCAAACAAACAAACAAAAACCGTAACACAAGAATATTCTCTAAGCTTTTGATCAGTTACCGGGAAAAATCACTCAGTTTTCAGAGTTTGCATTTATTTATTTATTTATGACTATTTTTTCTTTTTTAATTGAATGAAATAGAATCTACTGACTTCTGTAAGTTTTATAATCAATCATGTATGAGTTTCTTTTGTTATTTCACAACAATTATGAGGTAAATACAATTAGATGATGGCAGCATTATCTATAGCATTTTTATGATACTGTAACATGAAACTAAGGGTTTAGACAAGATGACATTTTACCAACACCTTTATTTTAGTCTTTGGTAATATCAGCTGTGTCCAAATAATTCTCATGCAAAGCAATCCTTAGCTGCTCAGCATTTAAAGTTCTCAGAGAGTATGCGAGAATTTGAGTTACAATAATGGACACAGCTGTGATAATTTCTTACTAACTCTATATGTAGAGTTCAAATCAGAAAAAAAAAACCCACAGTGTTTGTTTCTATCATTATAGGAAGTCATTGTTTCCAAAGTTTAGGAACTAAAAAAGTGTCAATGAAACAGCGAAGTATTTTATGAGTACTATGTTAAACTGATGTAATTAGTCAAGCAAGACATAACAGAAGATGTGTTAAGACACCTTTGGCTTTCTTCATCGGTACTAATATGTATGCTAATTCATAGGAAGCCAGATCATGCCTAGTCAATTCTCACCATAAGGAACCTCATAGTGGATTAGGATTAATTTTAGTTAACTAAAGGCTGAAGTAGGATATTGCATAAGCACATACATTTGTTTTTAATATGCCTGTGCAGTGCAATTGTGGAATCAATATTTACTGAAGCTGACAGTCTAGTGGATGTGTTGACAATTTGATTTAAACTGTTTGTGTCATGAAAACTGAAATCCTTGAGCAGTAGTTGTGTTTTGAATACTCAAAATCATTGCAGGGCTACTTTCTCTTTTGTTGTGCCATTCACAGGGGGAGAAGGAAAAGCAGCAAGTCAAGGAATGTCACATTTTTCAACTGTTGACCTTTTTGAGAAAATGAGTGGGGAAACAGGTGCAGAAATGGAGAAGAGTGCAATCTCTAAACTAAGAGGCTAGTGGAAAATTAAACCTTTTCTCCTGAAAGTCTGTTCTTCTCCATACCTGATGTCCTTTGGCTACACAATCCTCTCTTTTCCTATTACCTTTGCAGCAACATAGAAGAAACATGGAGAGAAAGGGAAGATATACCAATGGAGATTTTAGCTTATTTTTTCTGTTTACACTTCTCTGATATGAGGGCCAGGATTATGTTGTAAAACATGCACACGTTTCACTCAACCATACTGACTATATAGCCCTGAGCAAATGATTTTGTGATGGAGCTTACAGCAAAGGAAAGAGTCCTTCTGAAAACTCAGTGCTTCCATCTTTTCTTTCCACGGTGCTTTTGTATCCCATTATTCTTTCCTTTGAATCCCAGTGACAAGAACAGAGGTTCCAGTTACAACAAAGAGAAGCAAGCAACGATTACCAGAATTTGTCTAAAAAGACAGCCTGTTCCTGTTCCTATTGTGTCAAGGAGCAATTCTTCTCCATGAAAATTAGGGAGAAATTACAAAGTTGGTTAGGGATGAGGGAAAGCTTTATGTTAATTTTAGATGTTAAACTTGTCTAAATGTTTTATTTTTCTGTTAGACAAAAAAAAAAAAAGTCATCCATGTGACTGAATTGCAAACATCATCTTTGAAGTCTTTTCCATGGTTTATATTCACATGAATTAATTATTTTCAACATGATCTGCAAGCTTATTCCAGAATGAAAGTGTTAGGGAAATATGATGTTAATGCATACATGTTAATAGACATATTTAATCAATTATTTGCTGAGTGTTTTATTACACATATAAGCTTGAAAACAAAATGTTCTACAGGACCAAGCTGTTCTGAAATAACACTATAAAAAGTGATGCAAATGTAAATCTGTCTACTTTTGGCTAGCAATACTTTTCTCTGCTTTTTCTTCTATTTTGTCCTACATTTTTATGAACTAAGAAATCAAATTTCAGTTGTGAAGTGTTTCATCAAGCATGAGTTATTCTGAATTTCTTTTCAGCAATATAAGAGAATATAAAGCCAATATATTGTAGAGCAAGAAGACATAAGTTTTCAGCAAAAACTACTCTGTAGTAGAAAACTGAAGATTTGTCTTAGTACTTTTTGGTTTCCAGCTATTTTTTCTATTTCTCAGCTACTTTTTTAAAAATGCTCAATAAAGTAGACACTGTGTAGCAGTAGGGCATACAAAGTAAGTCCATGTTGTTTCATTTTGTCACCTTAGCTGTTCATGCCAGGAGTAGAATTCTCAGTATAGTCAGGAATATTTTATGCAATATTTCCCAAAATTAACCATTACAAGTATGCAAGCTTTTTATAGATTGCTATGTGGATAGCCCCCAAGGTTTCTGCAAGCTGGCTATGTGGAATTTCAAAGGAAATTTTATAGCTGAAGCAGAACTGATACACTGCTACAGTTAATACCATACCTGCCGCCATCAAAATTGCATACACCATGACTACTATAAACTTGACACATTAGTGAGATTAAATTATGTTTCTATCAACAGTACTGATGAAATCTGGGAGGAGGATGCATTTTTATAGCTCAGTATGCTATGACCCTTATAGAGCTTTGGAAATTATAGTTACCACAGTGGCCAAAGCTCAGAATGTTATCTGAAAAAAAAAGAGGAAAAAACCCCCCAAAAACCAAACACCAAAACCAAAAAAAAAAACCCCAACCAAAAGAAAAAGAGAAAAGGCAACTAAATAACAGAGATGAAATACATAGAACAGAGTAATATATATATTTCATAGTCATCAAAAAAATATTCCTTAATGCAGTTACAAAATTTCTGTAAATATTCCAGATATTTCAGGCTCATGAAAAAAATACACACAACTTCAATTTTACACTGTATTCATCAGTGTGGGATTTTGCTTCAATCACATCAGGGCCCAGACCTTACAGTAGAGACAGCTGCTTGTAAAATTTTAATTTCTGAATTGCCATTTCTACTCATTCTTTTTTCCTTTCTCTTCTGAGATAGTATGCAGTGCGTCACTCTGAGATTCACTTGCTTTTCTTAAATATATAAAATAATTTTTGTTGTTATTGTTAATCTGCACGAGTTTTTTGTTCTGTATTTATGAACTGCTGTGGTTTAATCCAACTAGGCAGCTCAGCCCCACACAGCTGCTCACTCCCTCTCTCCCTGGGATGGAGGAAAGAATCAGAAGGGTAAAAGAGAGAAAACCTGTGGGTTGAGATAAAGACAGTTTGGTAGGTAAAGCAAAAGCTGCACATACAAGCAAAGAAAAATAAGGAATCCATTCACCACTTCCCATTCCATTAGCAGGCAGGTGTTCAGCCATCTCTAGGACAATGGGGCTCCATCTCATGTAATGGTGGCTTGGGAAGACAGTAAATCCCTCCCTTCCTCCTTCTTCCCCACAGCTTTTACTTCTGAGCACAATGCCATATGGCAGGGAATGTCCTTTTGGCCAGTTGAGATCATCTGTCCAAGCTGTGTCCCCTCCTAGCTTCTTAACACACCCACAGCCTACTCACTGGTGGTGCAAGGTGAGAAGCAGAAAAAAACCTTAATGCTGTGTAGGCACTGTTCAGCAATAACTAAAACATCCCTAATTTATTAATACTATTTTCATAACAAATTCAAAGCACAGCACTATAAAAGCTACTATGAAAAAAATTTAACTCTATCCCAGCCAAAACCAGTAGGCAAATGCAGTCATATTTAAAAATGAAGTGTAGAAGTGTATATATAGTACATTCTTGTTCTGCTGTCAGTTTAATAGTAGATATCAAAGTAAATGTCGCTAGGTTAAGTATATATCAGCTTAGTACATGTTGTCCCATCTCCTTAGCATCTAATAAAATAAAATCTCAAAGATCTTTACAATTTCCTGTATTAAACATACTATATTGCTTTCCCGCCTCC
>JAAGNO010031125.1:31906-49886 GCA_033439905.1 Ceryle rudis
GCTTTTCATTTCTGAAACTGAGAATTTTGTCCTTGAAGTAGAGGGGGTTTTTTTCAGAAGAAAATCTGCTCCACTGGTAACGTTTGAATACTAATCTCAAGCTTCAAGCATCTCACAGACTTAGACTTCTGCTTCTCCTCCTCTGTTGTCTTCTAAACTGGGATGTTTCCTTCCAGAGCTTTGCATTTTGGGTATGCTACAATTTTTGACTGGACTTGCTGGAACATAAGCATAAAGAAACCTGTAATTAGACACGGACAATCTTGCCTTGTCTGTGCAGTAGAAACTGGAGGATTTTCATGGCACACTCCCTATGGTAAGATACAATTGCTGTCAGAGGAGATCACTCTCCATTAGATGTAGTTTACAAGAGCAAAGTAAACACAGATGACCCAAATGACTGCCATCCTTGTGTGCTCAATAAATTACTGGCTTTACTGACTGGATTAACATAAGCCTTCAGGTGCAGGAAAAAAAAAGTCATTGGATGTCCCTGAAAATCTACACATTGCAGTGATTTTACATTTGAGTCCAGAATGCTCTCCAAAAGCCATGTTAGGATGATTCTTGGTGTCACAGGAGAGAGAACCTTTTACTTGTTTTAGTGAAAAAGTGGTTATATTCTTCCTCTAGCAAATGTTTTGTAAACATAGGATTTCACAATAGAAAGGCATTCTTGATCTCCAGATGATCCTTAATATCACCTACAGCTTTTGCTTTTATTCTTCATTGACTTATCTTCACCTAAGCATCTGCAAAGCCTCTATTAACAGTTAACCTCTACCTGTATATACCTATGAATATGAAGATTCATTATTTAGGCTAAAGAAAGTGATTTTCGTTATTTTTTTGAGTGTTTTTCCTTTAGATTTTTTAATTTTTGTTTTCTTTTGTTTGGTTTGGTTTTTGCTGTTGGTTAGTTTATTTCCAAGATATACCATGGCAGAACTGATTGATATGTCTTTGGAATTAGGGTTAGTGTATAAGTGCAAAACTAGCACTGAAACAAAGCAGAGCAGAATGAACAGCTAGTATAATATTTATGTGTACCTCTATATTCTTCTAGAAAACTGTTAACTATTATATTTGAAACAAAAAAAAATTATTATTTAACTGAAAAAATTTGAGTACTGTGAAAATGAAAACATTTTGAATAAAACATCTGCCACAACACAGATTTTCATGTGTATTGCAGATCTACTTTGGCAGATCCATGATCTGCAATTATATGCTAAAGCTTTATTCTAAGGTTTTCTAGGGTAAGATATTTTGCAGGCTACAGCAGACAAAATGATGGATATAAAATACTTCTGTGTATGTTATGTCTAGAGCACTCAGACAGCAATCCATCAAGGATATAGTAAAAAAAAATAAGAAAGGAATACAGTCAGTTTTCTCAGATATTTCAAACTGTAGCCTCCTTTTAATGGGTATAAACCCTAATTTTTTACATTTTGAAAATTTGAGGTATATTCATCAGTACCAATTTTGAAAGACTCCAGTCTGACTGAACTGCCAAGGCCCAAATGGTCTTTGAGAACATGCAAATATATAGAAATTCTACAATGACTCAAGCCTCTGTCTATTTATTTAATCTTTGAGTCAGGATTCAATACATCAGAAAAAAGACACTAAAATCTCCATCGAAAAATCTGCCTACAGGGAATATTTTTTTCTGAATTCTTATTAGATAGTGCCTAGCTTATATCTGAATGCATGAAGATTTATAGCCCTCACTTTTTAATCCACACTAATGTAACGTGACTCACTTAACTCTTGGCCTTGCTTATGCCTTGGGGAAATAAGTTCAATGGGTTTATTATGCATGAGGTAAAACTTTTTTTTCCTTTTATTATTTTTAGATTTGTTAAACAGAAAATGAAAATGTTGCTATGAATCCCCATTTTCCCTACTCTGAGAATTTCTCAGATTTATACTAATCTCGTCACTAGCTAGTTGTACAGTAACAATATTTTTTTCGTCCAAAACTATACATTTCAGAAATTTCACAGCTCTATATAATGAATAAAGAAATGCTATTTTCCTATAAACTTAATTCATTAAATTTAAGGGTTTCAATGCTGAAAAAAGGACAGGTGGCAGACACTGTAAAAAGAGGTGTGATAACATCTTTTCTGTTTGGTGTACTAAACTCAAAACTAAAACTGGGAATACTCTTTACTAGCCTGGTTTAGAACTTGCAAGACTAAAAAGGACAAATATGTGTCTCTGTAATTAAGACCATATCCAAGCTCAATTGTAGGCTCACTAGCCTGTCTTTAATGCTATCTTAAAGACGAGACTCTAACATGAAAAGCCTTATGTTTTCTAAACCAGCTAAGAAAAAAACGGGCACATTGTCCTTATTTAATACCCACTAATAGTTTCAAATGTTGTTGTATACAATGCAGATATATAATTTCTCTCTAATATTACCAAATATTTTACACTTCCTTTTTTCTGTATAAGTAATCTAGAAAACAAACACTAAGTAAAGAAGAGTTGGTTGTATGAGAATAGTTGGACACTCCACTTCATATATTTGCACGAATAATGTTTATGTTTATATCACTCTCTGGCTCAAGTTGTTAGACAAGATTCATGAGTTTTTCTTGTAAAGAAAGATGGGAGCATGTCTTTTTGCAACTGATTTAATGAAAAAGACAAGTAACATACTCCTTCCATGTATATTTCCTAGTTAAGTTCATTGCTAAGTTGTGCTTCTCTTCACTTTTCATAGAAAATATTATCACTGTCTTTGTATCTATGAGAAGTACCTCACTTTTGAACTTTCTGAGTTCTCTGGACTCCGATATTTCAAAGAAAAAATGCAGCCAAACACTGCTGCTGATCACTTCACCTATGTTGTCTAGCATGTCTAGGACCAAAGCCACTATTGTTTCAGTTGTTATTAAGGCAATATGTAAATAGCTTTATTTTGTTTAGATGCTGAGAATTTAGGATATGTTTATGTCAAACCCAAATATAAGTACAATATGTTGTTGTTATACAATATGTATATATATGCACTGTCTTTTCTCTAATTGTCTTCTCCCTAAAAACTTGCTGAGTTGTTTATACAACATATAATAAAAAGGGTCTTGGCAACTCCAGTAAGTTAAACTAAGAACATAACTGATTTACAAAGCAGTGCAAGATAAAAAATTAGGTCATAGTTTCTAGAGCTCCACTGCTCAGTATATGATGAGATGTAGGGTAAAGCATCAATTTAAATAAGGCTTTAATGTTTTAACTGTGAACACTAGTGACCCAAATGGAACATGAAAAAAGGAAGAGAGGCATCTTTCAGTAATCCAAATACATGTTTAATATCCTTCTTTAACAGACTTTTAGGTGTTTTGGTTATTTATTTGTTTTGTTTGTTTGCTTGTTTTTGTTGTTTTGGTTGGTTTGTTTGTTAGGTTTTTTTTTTTCTGTTTCATTTTACATGTCTTAAGTAGCTTCAGTTTGTGTATAAATGCATACCTGTGCATATACATAACAAGAACACAAGGTAGGGTGGTTGTTCTATACACTTTTATTTCTGCCTTTTACCAGAAGCTGTGGCAGGTGATGTAAAAACTTTCAATACTTCCTCCTCTGTCTCTGAGGGGTATTGAGCAGATTAATTAGTTCATGTCTGTACAGCACTTTGAAAGCACTCAGTGCTATATAATTAGTCCTATATATTGCTAGGATAGCCTTGAATATCTTCAGTGACTCTGCTTCACCAATTTCCCTTGGCAAATTATGTCACTCTCTAATTGACCTTGGTCTTTGATGTATTTTCTTAATGTCTAATTTAATTTTCACATTTCCTGGATTTTGTTCACAACACAATGGTTGGCTGAAAAATTTCACCTGTTTGAGAGATATTTTTCAAATGAGAAATACCCACAGAACAACTGATTAACCTTAGCCAGTAGGAACTTAAATAGCAATTTTAAGAAGTTCCTGTTATAATGAGTATCAAAATCATCTTGAATATGGATTTTAAAAAGTAGACACAGGAGGTAGTCTGAATTATTTATTAAAATTCTAACACTAATGAAATTCAGGGTCTACCACACTTTTACTAAACTGCTTACAAGTTATAGAAGGTCAGCACTGCTTCCATACCTTGAGATGTTTCCTCAAGATTTTTTTTCCTTTCTCAGTGTAATTAATAAACTTTTTATTATGTAAGTACTTAATCACTCTCACCTCACTTGTTTGATAATTTCAGGCATTCTTTTTGGTGGAAATATCTTTGTGATTCTTACACATAGTGCATATTCGCGTGCAAATAGGAATGCAAATATTTATACAACCAAATAAATTAGCTCTTGCATTGGATTAAAAAAATATGACCATTTATTGGCTGAAAATTTGACTGGCAGTGAAATAAGCAATCTCAAAAAGTCAGAAGAGTTGAAGAAGCAGTCCCAGACTGCCATGTGAGGCAGAGAGGAGGGAAAAACATGGCTTCCACCGTTATTCCCCATGGTGCAAAGGTGTGTAGAAGTGTCCTTCTCTCACATTTGTGAACACAAGAAGCAGCATGAAGAAGCAGCCTTGTTTTAGGTCTGTTAGCAGGACAAGACATCTGACCTAGGAGGCTATCTTCCTCTATTTCAAGGGTGAAGGGTTTCTGGAACCAGCAGGAGGAAGCTGGAATGCTGGCCAGGAGGTTTTCTGATGGACCTGACAACACCACTCAATTAAAATCCTCTGCACACTCTTTCTCCGCCTGAGAATCCTGATGATTTCGACAGTCCTCTACTCTTTCCTTCAGCTTTTTCCCTAATATTATTTCCTGTCAATCTTTCCTGTGTTTCTTCAGCTAACCACTTCCCATCAAAATCTCTCTGAGAAATAAAGTCAGAATGAGTAAACAGAGACATTAAAAGTTTTTCTCCTATGAGATTATGGTACTTTCTTTCTTTCTTGTCTCTCTTTGTTTTTAGAAGGACTTTACAGTTCTTGTCCTCATGGATTTCTTATTTCTCCATGTTTATAATCATGCATACCACAAGAAGGGAAGAATTTCATCACTAGCCTCAGGCAAATTATAAATAGTACTGCTAAAGAACTGCAGTATGAGACAATCCTCAACCGTATAGGAACATGCAGACAGAGAAATTTGATCTAACTACAGTTGAGGTATGGGTCAATACTTTTATCCAGGGAAGGTACCACAGCCTTCCTAGAATTTATGCATGTCCTACTTACTATTAATACATTTATAGAAAAGATAACAGAAAACAGTACAATCGTCCTAACCCTTTGTCCGGTCCTTGAAATGTACAACACCAGAGAGGAATACATTTTCCATTTCAGTTCTGTTAAAGATTTCCACTGAACTACAAATAATATATTTTGTCTCATATTACAGGCAATCTGTGTTTCCCAGTAACTGGGCTTCACAGAAGTTACTGACTTTGTGGATGGAGAAAAGACCTAGACCCTTCAAAAGAACAGCTGCTCAAGTGTACTGCCTTATTTCTCAACTTGAGTGCTGCTGAGGTAGAAAGACACAGTGAAGCTATAACAGGTAAGTTCATGTGTAACTGAATTTAATGAGGCATTTCAAAATGTAATGAAACTGAAATTATTCACACAAATTCACAGTCTAAATGGGAAAAATATAAGTACAATAACAGAAATTCTTTTGACAAATTCATGAATTACTTGATGTGTGATCTAGTATCAATAAATACAAGGAGCTGATTTTGCTGAATTAGAAACCCCTAATCTAAGAGGTTTTGCCCTTTTTTTTTTCTTCACTGTTCATTTTGGGCTTTTACTCTTCCTTTTTTTTCCCTGATGCTTTTATTCAGGTGAAGTTTTGAATTATGGTCACCAGAGAATTGCAATAATTACAGGAGGGTTGGCGCTCAGCCTGATATCCTCCCTTCTCTGCCTCAGTGTTCATCTTGCACAGTAACACTCTGACACTGTTTCTTTACTGTCTTCTGACTTCAGATACTTCAGGTCACTTGAAAAGTCATGTTGAGCATTGCCTTGTCTCTGTTTCAGACAGGTACACGAGTGTGTTTTTAAACATTGATACAAACCCACTGACATTGCATCCATAAGAGTTTCTTTAGCAGAAAATTGTTTGCTCCATTGCTTTAATCTGTGACAAGAAAGGATTTCCTTTTAGACATGATTGTCTGCAAACTCTTTTTCTCAAGCTCAGCCATGCTGCCTCCCCTCCAAATATGTGTTCAGTATGATTTTAACTATTTCAAGTTCACAAATTAATTTAGCAGAAAAATATTAGAGAAATATATAGTTTTTCATAAAGAGATAACACAAAAAATAATTGCATAAGATCTAAAAAAAATCCCTTGCCTTGGAAAACAGCTTACATTGAAATTCTCTTTCTCTGACAATGTCCTGTGAACAAATTGGGTTGGGGAGGAAGAAAAAGAAATTGAGGCTATGAATGTATTTAATATGGTGGTGAACGATTACCAGAGAGACTTCAGAGGAATCTGGAAATAAGAGGCCCTGATGGATTTCCACCGGAGTGCAGGAGTGGTCCCTAGAGTACAGTGTCTATTCCTTTCCTCAGATAAGTTTTTTAATTTTTCAAAGGATGTCAGACTGTGGCACTAAGCTTCATCTAATTGTGTCTATAAAGTGAAGTGTGCAGCTTCTGGCTTAAAAGTTGGAAGAGACCCAGGCAACCATATTGCTTCCAAGCAGTATAATGTTTGGAAGTAAGAGTCCCCTGTGATCAATGAACATGTCCAGTCTGTCTCTGCTCCTACTTCCAGGGCAGTTTGGCTGTGCCCAGGGGAATGACATATGACTTCAGGCTTACCAGAAGTTATCCACTCTCTGCAACTATGACAGGGACACGGTGCCATTTTCCATGCTTGCTTGAATGTCTCATCTCAGTGTCCATTTGTGTCAGGATTGATGGCTTTGTGAGTGAATGCAAAGATCAAGCTGTTTCATAGTGCTGTGTCAGTCAATTCTCAAAATTCAGCACCATTCTAAGCTGGAGATGTGCCCTTGGTGAGTGTCCCCACTAAAATAAAATCCAAACAGAAGAATACAGAGCCCCATCCAGCCATTCTTTATTCACTTTAACATTCTCTGGAGAGGAAAAGAAACAGAGACAGATTGTCTGAGTTCAGCAGTTATCAATAGAACAATTTAAGATGTTTAAGGATGATATAACTCCTGAAACATTAGATTATCAGGAAAGATTTGTTTCATTAGTGTTTAGACATTTAACATTTCATATCGGAAATGGTAATTAGCACAAAGATAGTCTTTAGTCCCATGAGAAGGTGTTGGCCTTCACATAACCAATAGCTACGCCAAGCAAAGGTTACGGTTATTTATTGCACCACTTTCTGTCTTCAGTAAGGTTTTACTCAATAAAAGTTAACAAGATCGTTTTTCCTGTTATGTATTTTGCATCTTGAAATCAATTAATTGAAAATACATAGTAAGTTGTCTGCTCAAGACTAAAAAGACTGTCTTTAGGTTTATGGTGTGCACTTCACTGTGCTGAGCTTGTTTAAAGCAATAAATATGTTGCTTAACATGCAATACTGCTTAGTCAAAGAATCACTTGGGAGCTAAAAGTAGGAGAAAGGCCTAATTGCTTACACCTTTATAACCCAGAAATAGTTCAGTGAGCATTGGGAATTTTATTTACTAAATAGCCCTAAACAGATTAACTTTTAGCAAGTTTTAGGGCATGGTGAAATAGAGACCATCTATTTTTGGGTGAAATATACTCAGTGCAAAAATAATTTCAATGCCTTCTAATCCACATCTAAACAGAATATTGCCTTTAGTGTGTAATACAAAACATTGCTACTAGGTCTGTGAATTTTCATAGACAGCACTATTTGAATGCTTGTTCTTGAGCTTCTTTGACAATACTGTGCAGTTTTCCACAGAAGATTGAACTGGAAGAAGGGGAGATGAGTGGTTATTTTCTAAAAATGCCCTCTAACATGGGCAAACAGGCACTTTTCTCTTTTGTTTTTTTGCCTGTGTGAGAATGTTCTAGACTATCACATCTGTTGGGGTTTTCTCTTATGTTCCATATAGATGCGTGATACATTTTGGGATACCAACATATAAAATACATAGATTTTGATGATTCTCTTGTAGGGAAACTTACTGGGGCAGTCACAAAAATAAGTGCAAAAAGTTTACGCTTGTGGCTTTAGAAGATTCAGCTCCATGTGCTGTGTACTGATCCAAGAAAAAAAAACCCAGCCTAACATCCAAAACCTGAGATGGTTGGAGACTGGAGGCTTGTTGGGAAATTTATTTTCAGGTATGATTGTCTTTTAGCATCAGCTGTGTTGTTTTCTTTACTTTCTCTGAGAAAGAATAACATTAAGCAACAAATATTTTAACAGAATCACAGGATCACAGAATTTCTGTGGCTGGAATAGGCCTCCAAGATCATCAAGTCCAGCCTATGACTTGACACCATGACATCAGGTAGACCACATCACTAAGCACCACATCCAGTCTTTCCTTAAACACCTCCAGGGATGGTAACTCCACCACCTCCCTGGGCAGTCCATTCCAGTGTCTAATCACCCTTTCCATGAGGAAGTGCTTCCAAATATCCAGCCTAAACCTCCCCTGGTGCAGCTTCAGGCCATGCCCTCTCATCCTGTCACTAGTTGTCTGGGAGAAGAGCTCGACCCCCACCTGACTACAACTTCCTCTCAGGTAGTTGTAGAAGGTGATAAGGTCACCCCTGAGTCTCCTCCTCTCCAAGCTGAACAACCCCAGCTTCCTCAGCCTCTCCTCATAAGACTTTCCCTTCAGTCCCTTCACCAGCCTCATCGCTCTCCTCTGGACCTGCTCCAGCACCTCAATATAGGATACTTCTTGAAGTGAGGGGCCCTGAACTGTACACAATACTCGCAGTGAGGCCTCACCAGGGCTGAATACATGGGGAGAATTACCTCCCTAGAACTACTGGCCACACTATTCCTGATTTTGGACCCAGGGCAGCATTTTTGCACTGCAGTATTTGAAGGCCATGTTTAAAATAAGGTCTCCTTTCTTATTCCTCATAAAATCACTTTCATTGTTATTGATCAGGACTATTTTTACAAAATAAATGCTAACAATGTCTGAGACCTTGACAGTATTTAGCAGCCAGTTTGGTGTGGTTTAGTTGGTTGCTCATCTTCAGAAGACAAATGTCATGGAAATTTCTGGCAATTACAAGTCAATATCTTTAATACAACTATATGTAGCATAAAATTAAACAAATTGAGCATAGAAATATTTGAAATGACATAAACAGTCAGAATATTTTTATGTGCCTGTCAGTCACAGTGTGCTTGGAAATGAATCAAGTATTTATTCTTTCACTTCACTGATGTTTTGACAAATCACATAAAATTACTACATTTCTAATTATTATTTATTCTTTTAAAATATATTTTTAAAATGTGAGTCTATGTGAGGTGGGGAGGGTCCATCTGCACATATATTAATTTTTTTCTCTCATGTTGTAAGATAGAAAAGAAAAACCTTTTATATCTAGACATTTACTTATAGACCATCCTTTAACATGAAGTACATTTATTATACAGTTTTAAACTGAGGACTAAGGACTATTTAAGAAAGGTTTATAACTTTGATTAAGTATTTCAGAAATCTTGTATGAGGTTCCCTATAAAGAATACGTGAGACAAAAGTATATGATGAGTTTGAAGCAGAAAACTAGCTTTAAAATAGTTGTCCGCATATTCAATAAAATTAGATCATAATGAATTGGGGCCTGGATTGAAAAGTGAATTTCAGCAGAGTGCTCAGATCCCTCTCAGTGATTTCTCATATCCCTTGGGGTTAGTATTTTATAATCTGATTTGCATTTTGTACTCTAAAGTTCACAACAAATTTCACTATTCATAAGATGAAAAGATTCCAAAGTTAAATTCAGATCCAGCATAAAGAACACCAAAATTCTACTGCTGCTACAAGTTACGAAGCCACAGGTATAATGCAATTTGTAATTTTTGTTGCTTACAGTTTCAGAAAAGAAATGAAAATGTAAGGGTTTGATAACTGTCTCTTTAACAAGAGAAAAAGAAAATCTGTGGAAAAAAAATGAAAAAAATCATGAATTGTTGAGCACTGTTAATTCCTTCAGAAAGTTAATGCTCTTATCCAGAAAAACCTGTTCTGTGCACAGAATTGAGACAGTGCAGTAATTTAGTCATGGACAGCAGTGTTACTCTTTAATAATACTGTAATTTATTAGAATAAAACCATAAAATAATAATAATCTAATAAGAATTATCAATCAACTTTTGCTCTAAAAAGCAAGGATAAATATTATTCATTCTTGGGAATAAAACTAAGAGTAAATTAACTTTTTTTAATTAGAAAATAAATCAAAATTTAGTCTAAAGTATCAAAGCCTAGCTATAACTATTCAGCTATTTTTTTTGATAATAATCTGAATTTCTTGCTTCTGAAAGAATTTCAATTTTCTAACATCTACAAGGAAAAGAACCCCTTTATTTTATTTTATATCTATAATTTGTACTCAAACAAAAATATCTGGAAACATTACAAACTTTACATAGGTAGGTAGTAACTACTTATCATTTCCCCCATCTGCAAATTTATAATGTAGAAATATCCACATAGAAATTATAGATTTCTTTATTTCTATGAAAACATGCTAAAAGATGAAATTCAGTTCTGGAGTGTTGCTGTGAATATAAAGGATTTTTTCTTTTACACCATCTTTTTAACAAACCTCCCTGTAGTATCTGCAAAACCACTGAAGTAGATTACAGAATATTCACACGAACAATCTAGGATTATACCTTTAGTAGATAAAAAAAAGGACAATAAAAATCCCTAGAATGTTACAATTAGGTCAGTTGATTTTGACTTAATCCATTGATATGTGGGCAGCAAAATAAATATTAAATTCAAATTAGTCACTAATTATAAATATTACCTGCACATCACAGATACCTAGATCACTAATCTGTAAACTAATTAAGTAGCAGCATCTACATACAAATTAGGATGTGTTCTGTAGGAAACAAGGAAATAAGGCATTAGCCAATTTCTGTAGCACTCAAGTGACTAAATATGAAATTATAAAAACAGTTTTTATTTGACATTTATTTTCATCTCGGCATACATTGCACATGTATGGAGACATACGCTGACAAACCTAAATATCCACAAGTCAGTGGAAATGTGGTATGGCTCACATTCTATGATTCATTACTGTGGCATCCAAATAAGTCAGATATTGGGAAATTCAGAGCTGTAACATAACCAGGCTACAAGAATGATCAACTCACCAGGAGAATAATGCAACACCCTCACAAATGTTGACCATTTAATTGTGTCTTTGAGGACAGTAAGGCATACTCAGGTCTTGAATTTTGGTTGCTATGAATTAAGAACTCCAAAACAGGCGTAGGCTTAGAAGGTTCTACTTAAAAATAAATAAATAAATAAATAAACCCCAGAGTAACTAAACCATAAGAATTAATTGAGTTTCAACAAATTCTGGTTACTTAATGCAAGATCAATCGATAGTAAATAATCCAACACCATAGCTACTCAGTGACACATAACCATCTACTTTAACTAGTTCTCCAATGCAAGCTCCTAAGTGACTAGAGCAAATAATGTCATGTCTTCAACTCAATCAAACTTTAATGATGGACATATCTATTAGAAGACCTGATGCAAGTGAAGCACTTGTCATGAAGCACAGACCAAACTTCAGAAGCAATTAATTTTCTTCAGTAGCAATTAATTGTCTTCAGCGACTAATATGGGGATCATTTGAAACTTGATTTAGCCTATTCATGACTGTGATACTTTCTTTTGTGTTTTCATGACTTTAAAAATCTGTATGTTCTAATGGCTTCAGAAAGCCCATTTCTACAGAATCTGAATTTTGGTGTATTGTTTTTCGGATGTGAACCAGTCATTGCTTTCCCTGCAGCTGAAGCCAGTGCTTTCAGGTGTCAAGCTAGATAAACATGCTGTATGTCCTTTAAATCTCTATGAAGGTCATCATTCCCAGTTCCAGAAAATTATGTTTATGATCCAAGCACAATTCTGTCTCCAGGTGTGTCTCCAAGTTTGTCTGCCATCTTGTCTTTTCTCTATCAAGAGGAACCATTGAGCCTCACTGTTTTATTCTTATTGGTAATGTACATGTAATGAAGCTCTTCAACAAAGCAGGTGCTATATGTTTGTGTCCATGTATAAGATGAAGTGGTATTACTCTTGCACATCCATTTGTCAGAAAACCCAATGCATTTGCACTGGGTAACTAGGTACGCTTAGAAAAATGTTTATCACCGAGTCCTGTTGTCCCTTCCCATTATCTGTAGGAGCAGCATTGCACATATGCACAGATCTACTCAACAGCATCTTTCATGTGAGAAATTGTTTACATAGGATACAGAAGGCAATGTCATTAACCCTGATAGGGACAACAAAGCCTATGTATAAACTCCCACTCCACAGAATGGTGGTGATGAAAGCCAGAACCCATTTGGGAACACAGAACTTCATACTTTGTCCAAAGGTCTAACAGTACCTTTAAATAACAGTTTGAATTGCCTTTGGGAGTTCTGTTGAACCTTCATATCATGCTCAAGCATGTAACTTGAATTTATACTTGAGAAAGACCATCTGGAAAGGTGTTTTTTGCACTATTGGTCTTTATACAGTACCTTGTTTCTTAAATGGTGCCTTCTAATAGAAAAAATGCACTCAACCTTTAACTTAAAATATGTCAGGTGTATGCATGGCTGCTGAAGTTCCCAGTATCCTAAGTGGGAGTCTCCCAGAAGTCACCTAAGTTCTTTGCTCTGCTAAGAGGCATGTTTTGGAAGTTGAGAATGCATATTGTTAGAGGAAGAAGTTAACCAGATGGTGATGAGAGCAGATGTCAGCTGTAGCTTCTTAGTATGCATCAAGGATGTTAGGGAGAAATCTGAGATGCTGGTGTCTGCTGGGAACAGATTTCTCAAGGGAGAGTCACTGGAGCATTTCTTCAGTGTATTGACAGCTTACAAAACTTTTATCTTGATCACAAAAACTGTCTCATGTATTTTTTATGCCATTCAGTGGCCACAAAGCTCTGTTTTCCACAGGGCTATGATGTTCTCTCTAAACTTGTTTATGACTATCTCAGACCTTCTATCAGCCCCTTTCACAGATTTTCCTTTTATGATATACCTGTTCCACACACTAAGCCAGATGATATTCTCCCATCCTATCTTACTGTCATGCTTGTCTTGATCCGTAAAGTTCATCTTGTAATGGAAATTGGAAGCTATCACATTTGAGATTTTAATGAAGTTGTATTGGTCAAAAATAGCTTTAGAAACTCACTCAGTATGAAGACAAGAGTTTTCAATTATTTAAAACAGAATAAATAATTTGGATATGTCAGAAGATTTTGTTTATATCGTTTAACATAGTTTTATTTTTTATATTAAACTAGTCATTGTATGAAATAGTTTTTCTACTGTTCTCTGCGCATGACAATTGGTAAATAGTTTTAAAGCATTTTGTTATTTTGGTGTCATTCACAGTCTTTGAGTGGACTGAAAATTATATATTTTTACATTTCCAAAATTTTCACTCCTAAGGTTGGCTACCCTTTACAGATGTTCTTTGGATTAGCCAAATAGTATCTATTTTACCTAAATATTATAAAAATATTTGGCCTACTTTATGTATATTCTGTGAAGTGTAAGACTAAAAAATAACTGTGATTTTCTGATTTGGATCCATCTTTCTTATTGATTGATCCTTATGCTTTGGAAGATTACCCATATTACCCAATTATAGAGTCTATAGACAGCGATATTTTAATGGACACAGGAAAAGAATTAAGTTTTTATGTACAGAATGCAGGTATCTGGATAGTCAAGTTAGAACACAGAATTCACCTCCACAGTAGAGAGTGGCTACCAAAGGTCTTGTATCAAGCAGAGTTAGATGCAAAATCCTTCTCTAAGGCTTAGTACTTCTCAATAGCTTATGCACAGAAGCTCATTAACATCCATGTTATTGATATTCTTATTTTTTTTAACAAAGAATCCATCTTAGGGGAAGGAAAAAAAAAGGTATCTGTTCATCTGTTGTTAAATCTGTACACTTTCCAATATGCAAATGTTTCTCTTATTGTGATAAGAAGAGCCAGATAAGTATATTTGATGAGATTTAAAAAATAATTTAACTACTTTGACTTTGCAGTTAATAGATGTTAGATCTCTCACTGAATGACACCTGTAAAACATCAGCATTTTCTATAGTACGTGTGCCTTTCCGCTGCCTCTCTCATAAAATTTCTCAAGACTGCAAGTCTCCTGTGTCCATCCTCTGTAGGGCAGGTGGAAGGAAACTATTAGTCTTGAGTAGTTCTTCAAATCCCTTGGCTTGGAATGAGTAACCTTCACCTTCAGAAATAAAGTCAGTTATAAATAAGTCTGTTTCTCAGTGGCTTTGAGGAAAGAAATTTTTCTATCCCACCCAAAAATAAAGAGAGCACTAGAGAGACATATTACTGATCTGTAAATTACTAAGCACACCAATTTTGGTATCTTTTGGTATTAATTTCTATTCGGTTCTTCCATCTCTGATAACTCTGGCCTGAGAATTCTTTCTCTGATGTTGGAATAGTGGAATCTTAATGATGAACCAGTGTTGTACTGAGACTGTGATTAAAGGTCACTAAGGTCCCAGTTAGTCAGAGGCAGACTTTGTTGTAGTTGGCATTAGGAGCAACCAGAATATAGACTGTAGTGGGTCAAGGTCTCGAAAAGTTCCAGTAATGGTCAATAGGAGACACAGATCAGAAATAATTTAAGTAATGCATAGCATTTGTCCTCCAAATGAGAAATAAAGCTTTTCATAGAGTAGATTTGTTTTCAATTATAAGTCCACAAAGATGAAAGACCAGCAGGAGCTTCTCAGAAGGGCAGTCAATTTTGGTCTGATTGTTTCCAAATTAGTACAAGTGCCTGGTAGGAGACCAGGCAAACCTCCTTCCCTCAATGTCCAAAACTGCAGCTGGTGCTTTTAGGACAAGCAACAATGGTTTTAAGCTAGAAAAGGATAGATTTAGACTGCGTATTACAAATAAAGTTCTTTAACAGGAGGACGATAGATCACTGGAATGGGCTGCCCAGAGAGGTGGTGGAGACCCTATCCCTAGAGTCACTCAAGGTCAGGGTTGATGGGTCTCTGAGCAACCTGCCCTAGGTAGAGAGAGAGGTCCCTGCTTGTGTAGGGAGGTTGGACCAGATGACCTCTAGAGGTCCCTTCCAGACTAAAACATTCTATGATTCTATGATTCTATGAGACAAGGACCTAAGGAAGGGCCAATGAAACAGACACTTCTCATTCTAACAATACTTAAGACTAAATTGCTACTAAACCTGGAAAAACATACAGTTTGAATTGGAAAATGACATAAAGAACAACATTTGCTGACTTCAAGATCATAGAGTATGAAAAATGGCAATTTGAAAAGCCACAATAAACCATGTCTGGTATTACTGAATACTAATAATTGCTAAAATTATTCAGTAATAACGTTATTAATATAATATACGATAACTTATGCAGTTCTGATGTTTTTAACCAGCAATAGATGTGCATTCCTTTAGCAGTTACTAAGGTTAAAATATGGATCTGTTCTTTCAAAAAGAAACTTACTTCTTGATAAAATATCTAGGTAATTACATTATCTGGAAGGTAATTTGAAGGTCATCAATTAGTGCACTAACAATAGACATTCCTCAGCAGGTTTTTATAACAATATATTTTAGATTATTTAACCATTTCCAATTAGTTTGCTTGTATTTTCTGAATTCCTACAAAGTTGCAGAACGACAGCCACCTTCAGTTTCACTTTTCTACAAGTACCTTTTCTGTTTTCTTGTTTTGCTTGTTTTTGTTTGTGATTTGGGTTTTTTTTATTATTATTTCATGTAAAACATATCTCATGCTTTTTCCTAAGTTACTTCCACTATTTAAGCTATACTAAGGGAACAACCTCTAAAGTCTCTGACAAATTGCTGTAGCACTGATAATTCAATGGACTAGATGCCATATAAGCATATAAAGTGATTTAATGCTTTACATTATGTGTAGAGAGCTGTGATTTTCTACGAAAGAAAGATTTTTGTTATTCCTCCATCTACCTTCTTCATGTTTGAGTATCATTTGAAATGAAGGTTTTGACAATTAACAATTCCTTTTATTTTCAACTCAACTGATTTATTTTTAATATGCCTGGTTCCTATAGTGTTTTTCTCCTGCTCTGTACCTTACTTTTCTTGCTCTAAAATGAGTACTAAACTCCTTTGTAAAGTGCTCTGCATTCTCATAAATTGTTCCATAGGAGTATGATACTATATGGCTTTATTATTGTTTACCTAAACTGTTATAAAATCCTCTCATGACAGAATCAAGTCTTCTGTAAGGATTGATGAAGGCAGTTAAAGAAAGATTCAATATTTGGTTCAGAGTGCATAGAAGACCAAAGGAAAATACACAGTAAAGCCCTATAAAATAAATTTGTTGCAATTATATTTAGCTGTTTGGTACAAGGCTGGGTTGTTTTTTTTTTTGCCTTTTTTTTTTTTTCCCCACCCACGATTCAAGTTATCAAAATAGTTAATACTTCATCAAAAGGCAACTCAGACAGAAAAAAACACCCAACAGTAATTATTAGAATAATTGCAAAACAGCTGCAAGAAGCAAACTGTATAAAATATATTACAGCTGAATACGGATGCAAGATTCCTTAAAAATGTCACTGAAAGTTTTGCCAGCTCTCACCTTGTGTCCCTGGAGATGCATGGGGTGTATGTTTGCTCTGACTCTGTTCAATCTCTGATTTTTCTCTTTAAATTGGATAGCTCAGAAACCCAGTCTGTCAACAATCCTCCGTTATTCAGATGATTTTCCTTTTCTTGCTACTGAGTGCCAGAAAGCACATCCATAAATCAAGACTCCCTTTGAGCACATGAAATCAAATAATTTAGAAGTTACTGGAGAGAGTAAGGATATTGCTGATGTTAAGGCACAAAAATGGGGAGTCAGGACGTGGGTACAGGTGCTATTTATGGTTCTGCTGACAATCCATGAGTAATGTGGAATGTAGTCCCTCAGGGTCTTGGTTTCCAGCTAAGCATCACAAGGATAAAAATAACTGCAAATTTTATTGAGGCTTGGGGAGATCAAGTCCATGACTGCTGATAGCAGCTAAGGGGTAGAGTGATAAAGGAACTAGGGAAATAGGAAGAGGGTGAATAAAAATGGAGGAACAATTTATTTGCTGTAGAGAACACCCTTGGAAAGGCTCCACTTCCACATTCATAACCTGTCCTTCAGGCTTTGGTAAAGCCTCTAGAATGCAGTTCTGAAATTGATTTTTTAAAAAGACACCTTCTTAAAAAACATAGAAATCCAATTTCCAGTGACTTCCAGTATATTATCAGTGTCTCATTTTATACTTCTTGAAAAATCCCATCTCAAATGCTTCACTTTCTAAGGAGTGAATGGATTTACCTCATGGGTTTCCCTTGTCTGCTTGAAGAAAAGCCCCAGTGGATTTCCTACCATATATAAGTTCGATATAGCTAGTACATGGTACAGCTGATACACGGACTCAGACCACAAACAGTGAGACAGTGGTGTTGGCACCGGTAAACCCTGTGCCAAAGCCCTATGGTTTTTTTGATTCCCTTTTTTTTAGGTTTTTGAGGTGGACAAGGGGTTCCCTGAACAAGGGAAGCCTGAGGAAAGAAGGAGAGACCCAGCAGGATTCAGCAACTCTCAGTGGAGAGGCTGAGAGGGTGACGTGTCTGGGGGCGTTCCTGGAGAACCCGTGGGAGATTTAAACACAGCAAAAATGGAAGAGGTGCTCAGACTGTGAACAGCAAGACAGCTGCATTATCACTTGTTGGCGCATGACCAGCAG
>JAAGNO010031125.1:49986-63215 GCA_033439905.1 Ceryle rudis
GGTAAAAGAAGGGAAGCTAAGAAATGAGGGAGAATGGAAACAGGTCCCTGCTCGGTGAGGCAGGAGAATCCCCCTCCCGGCCTCCCTCCCCTTCCCAGTTGTCCTTGAACAACAGCTATGGGGCTCAGCTGGAACTCAGCCTGGCCACCACTGCAAGAGGTAATAAAAAGTGTTTTTACAAATATATAAACAACAATAAAAGAACCAGGGAGAATCTCCACCCTTTATTGGTTGTGAAGGGGAACACTGTTACCAAGGATGAGGAAAAGTCTGAGGTACTTAATGACTTCTTTGCCTCAGTCTTTAATAGTCAGACCAGTTATCCTCATGGTATTCTGTCCCCTGAGCTGAAAGATAGGGATGGAGATCAGAATAATCCCCTCACAATCGAGGAAATAGTAGTGAAAGACCTGCTAAGCCAACCAGACACCCATAAGTCTATGGGGCCAGATTGGATCCACCCTAGGGTGCTGAGGGAGCTGGCGGAGGAACTTACAAAGCCTCTCTCCATCATTTATCAGCAATCCTGGTCAACTGGGGAAGTCCTGGATGACTGGAGACTTGCCAACGTGACACCCATCTACAAGAAGGGTAGGAAGGAGGATCCAGGGAACTACAGGCCTGTCAGCCTGACCTTGGATCTGCGGAAGATTATGGAACAGTTCATGTTGGGGGTGAATGTCCTTCACATGGCAAGTGAAGGACAACAGGGGGATCAGGCTCAGCCAACATGGTTCATAAAAGGCAAGTCCTGTTTAAACAACCTGATCTCCTTCTACAATGGAGGTAGTGAAGTTATCATCCCTGGAGGTGTTTAAAAAACAAGCGGGCGGATTAATGGATAGATAGATGTTAGGATGAAGGTTGGACTTGGTCCTTTCCAACCCTAATGATTCTATGATTCTATGATTCTATGTTTGTAGATACAGATGACATCAAAAGACTTGTGGGTTTCAAGAATAATTTTTATGCTGACAAAATCTTTGACCAATGACCTTGAGCAAATAATTTAATCTCTATGTTCCAGATCCTTCGAGGTGCTTAGGTATATTATTTCCATTAATTTCTGTCAGACTAGTGAGGATCTATAGGCCCCAGTCCTCTATGTGAAAATTTGAGATTCGGCTTCTGCATGTCACAGAAGGCTTCTGTGTATCTTGTCAAAATGTGTTCATTAATATACTTAGTTACTCTGGTGACGATGGTTCTGCCTAGACAAAGTGATTTAATTCACTAATTGTCATATAATACCGTGGAGACCAAGAGCTGGAATTTACTCAAAAGGTAGAAATACATATCGATAAGAAATAAAGAAGAAAAAAAAACAAGAAAACACAGTAATTTTATCAGAAAATAAAAAATTGCTTTTTTTTCAAATTTTGAAAACAGTTCTTCATGTCAGAAAGTGCAACACAACTGCTATCTGATAGTCAAAAGGCAGAGAGGTTTCCTCTGGGTGAATTAATCCAGAACTGCTCCCTCCAGAGATTATTGCCTCTTCCTGTGTAGTATCTGATAATAGTCACTGTTACAGCCGGGGTATCAGTCCCAACAGAATCCACTTAAAATAAGTGCCCTCTTTTTCCCCTAGACATCAAGTAGGAATAAAAGGATAATTGATGAACTGTTTTTTTTAAAAATGAGGATATTTAATATGGGATTTTTCATGGAATAGAAGAGAGTTATATGCTGAAACCTAATTGGAATTCAACAGAAATCAGCTTCTTTACTCCCTTAAAGAGCCTTGGAGAAGTTCAGTTGTAACAACTCTATTTTGAAGCCCTTGCTTATGCAGAATACACAGAGAAGAGTTCCATGGTTAAAGGTTCTAAATATTGCATCTGTATGGACTGATAACTTTAGCCAGCAAGTGTTGACCTAAGAACTGTGCCATGCATGAAAACACCAGCAGTGCAATGAAGTAGATTTTATTGACAGCACAATGGGCTCTGCTCCAATTCAAAGTTGGGGTTAACACTGAACACTGTTTCCCAAATTCAGAAAAGACAAGCTTAACAGTATGTGTACTATTCACCCTTAGCATGGATCAATAGTCAATTTTGAACACTGCTTGGAAAGTATTCAGAAGGCAATTATATGATTGCAGGAAGGTGGGAGATTACTGCAGACAACTTAGTATGACTGCTCTTTAGCCAAAGAATTTGGAGACTTCCATGCAATGTCAGGTAGTCAGTAAGTTTAAGGGCGGTAGCTAAATTACAGAAAAATTCTACTGTTCTTGAGAACTTGGCTTTTAGTGGAAAAAAAGAAAAATTGTGCCATACTGCTTTGAATTAAATACCACACATTTACTGGGGATTTACCACAGTTTTGAGGATCTAAGAACATGGAGTTGGAAGAGCCAGGATATACAAGAAAATAATCCAGTTTAATAGCTTAAAACATTTACCAAAAGCATGAGAATAGATGCATAGGCCACTATTTGGACAATAACTCCTCAGCCAGAGGAGGCTTTAAACATAAGTAAGAATCCTCCTTCTAAATCATTACAATCTCCCATTCATTTCAACAGAAAACTACATCATTTACAGGAATTCATAGCCTGGATGAAGAAGCAGTGTTAACAATGCCTTTTAACCTTTCAAGGATGAGTGATCTAACTAAGAAATAAAGTTGTTCCTGAATGAATTTGTTAAGAGAGAAGTTTCTGAACCATACTGAAAATGTAATCGTTACACTATATTCAGATTATATCTAGAATACTGCTTTTTCAAATTTCAGTTACACTGTTAAAGTCCTATGAACTTCTTCAAGTGAACATTGATCAGTGTTGTTAGTAGAGTTAGAAAGTGATAGAAAGTTTTCCAAATCTAGTGCTTTATATTTAACTTCAAAAATGCATGGAGGTTTATCTCCAATGTTCAGTTCAGCACATAAACAGAATACACAAACCTTTAAGCTAGAGGAGTCATACAGTGATCAGCTTCTTCATGAGTACTAATTTTGCAAATAAATTGTAGAGATGATGATTCTTCAGCTGGTTGTGAGTGAAAAAGGAGTATGGGAATGGAAGGTTATTAAAAAAACCCCAGAAAACTGATTTGTGTGGTATTATTAATTTCATTACTATTTATTATTATTATTTTGAGTTGTGGAGATTAAGGAGTAACCTTCACTTCCAATAAATCATAAAGAAATAAACTAATAGCTTCAAAGCACTCATTTAAAAGACAAAGAATTTTACTCACGTATTTCACACTCTTTGAAGTTCTTATTTAATGTAATTTTAATATTTTACAAAAAAAAAGCTGTATATCCAGACTTTTTTTCCCTAGATAAATTCTTTGACAATGAAGAAGCTCTGCTGGTTTTGGTGTTTTTTTTTTTTTTTTTCCTCTGCTTGCTTGCTTTCTTCAATTTGCTGTAGAATGATAAAAAAGTACAAAAGAACAACTTGTTGCTTTAAGTAAGGCATGTTTGTGATTATTTATTTATCAAACAACTTCATTGCAAATATAACTGTTTAGAGTGTGTAATATCCAAAGGGAAGCTAGGTACAATTGAGCAATACAAAATCAGATCCATAAAGATAAATTATATCCCTATTGGAAAACTGTGAAAATACAATAATATTACTGTTTGTACATAAGCTGTTGGTCCAACTGAGATTTAAATTCTGCCACTACAGTCATAACAGTTTCTGCCTTCTTATGGATTTCTATAAAAATGTATAAACAAAGAATATTAATTCTTTTTGGACTTGTGGTTGAGTATTATCTCACACTAAAGTCTACAGGAAGTCTATGCATAAAATGTGACCTTAACATTTTGACGAAATAAAAAAAAAGGAGTTTATATTTTCTAAAAATTTTAAGTAATCATAACTAGCTCTATCTAAATCATACTAAACCAGTTTTTAATTTGGCTTTCGAAGTTTGTGAAAGCTGCTAAGTTATTTAGCTCCTTAACTTTTAAATCATATCAATTGTTTAAAATACACTGTCAATTTGAAAGCAAAAGCAAAAGTACAATGGAAGTCCGTTCACCTTCTTAATTATTTTTTCTAACTCAGATTGCTTTACTTAAAAATCTGTTTTCTAATAACAAATATTTGCAATATTACCACCTATGACCTGAAAATGGACTTATCCTACAAAATATATTCAGCTATCTTGACCCTGTTAGTAAAGTTACAGTGGAACTCATTTTCGTTCTGCATCAGATTAATAGAGCTCATATGCCTTCTTATATTTCACAAAAAGAAAACGTCACAAATAAAATGTTTGATTTTCTTCTCAAGCTGTAGCTTTACACAATGTTAAAGTCAAGTATTTGGGAGATGAATCTCTGTCATGCTTTTATTTCTTCTGTTATGACTATCACAGGCACTTATCATAGAGCCATAGAATCAATAGAATGTTTTGTGTTGGAATGAACCTTTGAGGGTCATCTGGTCTGATTCCCCTGCAGTGAGAAGTTGAGTCTTGCTTCTATTAATCTGGTTGTATTTTGCCTGAATTGTAGTTCTGTGTACTGTAACTTGTATATGCTTCTTCCATAAAGAGAGAATTAAAAAAACCAAACCCCAAACCAAAAAAAACCCACCTCACACCTCTGATCATGGGAAATGAGAAGTAACTTAGAATTTAATTTACGAATTTTTAAATTTGCTCTATTCATTGAAGTTTCCTTTAATTCCAGTAAAGGAAATGAGGTAGGAATCACTCCGTAGCTAAAGGAAAAGGTAAATAATATCTTGATTATTTATGGATGTCTTAGACCTTCATTCAGCTAGACTATCACAAACCAGTAGAGTCTGTTTCTTCATCTTCCTCACGTCCAGCAGCCAAGGAATTAAAAGCATTTCCAATTAAAGCAAGAAAATAGAAAGAAACATTTTTTCCAAATTCATAAAAACTTTTGCTCCAAAAGATTCCTGCTTCCACTTTGCTGCCCAAAGATTAATGTCTCCCCTATGAAATTCTTTTTACAATTTCTTGGCCTTACTAACTTCCGTTGTTGTAGACTGCTTCAGTTTTCTGACTCAGCACATTTAGCACTAGAACAGTTTAATCCTCTCTCTTTCACTTTCTTCTATCATCTTTATCTCTTCCCGAAGTACTGTGAGAATCTGATCCAAATGAAACTACTGATGAATTAGACCATATTCTGATTCTGAGCTTAACAAACTCTCACATGCTCATGAGAAAGCAAAGTAATAGCTCAAGAATTTTGGAGGATTGAAAGGATTGAAAAATTATTTACTGAAAATTAAATCCTAAGTAACATTCTTTACTTGCTTTATGTTGTGAAGTGCTGCATATGTGATAAATTACTAGAAAGAGAGGGAGGACAAAACAGATTGAGACACAGCAACGGACATAAAATGTACCACAAAAACTTGGACATGCAGTAAAAGGAAGCTATTTGCTCTGTAAGCATATCACTCTTCCTATGCACTTCTAATGCAGTGCTGCAACTTTCATACATTGTTCTTTCAGAATTGTTTGAAAATTGTGGTGCATGGACCAAGACAAATAACAAATGCTGCCCTATACCTTTAGCCTAGCCCTGTTAAGTAACCTAACATTAGAGGTATCTCACACCAAATTGGTAGGAGATAATCATGTCATGATGGCCAAATCCCTTACATTCATGTTGGGACTACATTACTCTTAATTGTAAGGATAAATTTATTGCCTTAATTTAGAAATATTATTGCATGGGCTGGATTCTCTGATTAATAAATAAAAGAAGGGGTTTTTTTGAAAACATGTTGAAGACCAAAGAGAGAGAGTCAGGAAAACAGGAAGGAGAAAGACAACTTGAATGATATTTTTTCAGTGTGTCTCTAGTTCTTTATCAAAACTTATGTTACAGTACTTTTTCCTCTGACATCCACCGCTAGGAGTAAACATACTGAAGGTTAATTTAGAACTTTTTATTTTGCTTTTTTGTTCTGCTCTCCCTTTACAAGCACATACCCATTCATGTTTGTATTTAGTCATATAATGACTAAATACAAAAAAATGTAATGACATGTAAACACTATATTATAGACTCTGGCCTCCTTAGGAGCTGTAGTTCACCCTCAGAAGTTGTTGCCTGAGGTGCTTGCTGTATCTGGATTCCAGGATTGTTTATTTAAATACTCTTCCTTGGTGTACTGTCAGTACATAATGAACATAGACTGTCTTTCACTTTGCTCCATGTACCTACTGTCTTGTAACAAGCTGAACTAAATTTTTAAACTAAAAAACAAGGAGCACAAGAAAACACTTTCAATTAAAAATGGATGAAATCTATGCACCCAGAGGGAGTAGTGCAACATGTTTTCTGTAGAAAATAAAGAGGTTAAGTATATAAAGCCTTATTTAAACTGCAACTAGGATTATCTGGATCTAGGATTTAGTCAACCCAAAACAGAACTTAAATTACATATATCCAGTCGTGCAATCCAAAACCTCCTTGTTCAACATAATCTCTCTTGTTCTAAAGGTGCCTTAAGGTGCCGTTGCTTGATAAAAATTCTGCCCTTGCATAGTATTTACTTTCTGCATGCGTTCAAATCTTTCCCAATCTTCTAAGTGTTACTTAGACACAAACTAAGTTTAGGCAAGACCTTAGCTCTTCTCCACAGGGTCCCTGAAGCACCTCAATCTAATGAATATACTCTGATCACGCTAAATACATAACAGTTAGAAAAGACTCTTTGCAAAGGTATAGATGAGGTTACTCGTTTATTATAGGTCTGTTAAAGGAAGAGATGATGGCTAGAAGATACATCAAAAGCAATGTGTGATGCTCTGACTTTTATGCAGCAGCTTGAATATTAACATAGTATTCAGTTCATCATAATTCAAACCTACACCTATCTGGGAAGGATTTGAATATGTATCATATCTATTGAGACATAAAGACTTGTTGTAATGGAGCTCTTCTAATCTATCCAACAAAACCATTTTTATCTCAAAATTTTTATGTCAAAGGGAGAGCTTAAGAGTAATCCTATATCTCTATGATTAGATCACTCTTTGCATGAGAGAGACTTAGTAATCTGTGTTTCTTTTAATGCTGACATTTTTATGTGAAATGCACAGCAAGGTCTTGAAGTCCTTTTTATGATTTAGGACCTATTGAAACATGCAACCGAAATTGCAGTGCTGATATAAAACTAGTAGGAGGAAACATTTCCTACTGTTCAAATTCATGAGCTAGGTCTATAGGAGTCTTTTTGTTAATGCTTCCTACTGTTACACATAATGCACTGAAAAACAGTAGGTATTAGCTTAGCAAAGCTATTGTGGACTAAATGGAAACAGGTATAGATCTTCCCTCATAATGGCATTACACCACTTTTTGTATTGCTTTGTTCCTTTGTGTGACCTCCTTCAATTCAGTGGAGTTATCCAGATATAAATATAGGGAAAGGCTTGTGTATAGTAACACTGCCCTAAAGAGGTATTACAGTTGAAAAATAAGCTACAAAACCAGCATTTTATTTATAGTGAGGAATATAAAGTATAGGTGAAATAGAGGAAGATAACAAAGGAATAAGTAAAAAAATAAATCCGCTTCCTATGAATACACATGTCAAGATCATGAATACAGTTGGAGGTGATTAAGAAAATATTCCCTATGGATACAGATTGCATATTCAGGATGAAATTTTTATCCAAAGATTTAGTCAAAAAAAGTCTCCCATGACTCTAAGGGTTTAGTGCACTTGCATGAGAGGTCAATGAAGGTTGGTTCCTGAAGCCAGCTCTTAACAACCTTTGCTGAGATTTCTATCTTATTCCCTGAGATTCTTGTTAAGATATTTGTCCAACTCTGAGACTGGCCTTCAGGTTTTAATCTTTAATAGATTTTTGTTTCAGCCAAATTAAAAAAATGCTACAACACAACCTTGTGATAAATGATGAAAACCCACCAAAGAAGGTGCTGATCACTTCAGAAGGTGCTACTCTGAAGATTTTACTTTATGAACACATTCACAAAAAAACAGTATTGAAAAGACACTAGGACTGAGGTTTTGTGATTACATATAACATTGGGCATTAGGTTTGGATATAGGATTACATAAAAAATGAGGCTAAAATTTTTATTCCAGTCTAATTTTTTGATGGCAAACGAATTTTTGACTGAAGTAAATTTTTAAGGTAATATTTTATGTTCATATTTCTTGTTTCTTCCCTGTAGTCCTTGCTTCCTATCGTTTGTGGTAAACAAAAATTACACAGATCTTTACCCTTCCCTCAGCTTTCACTAGAAAGGGAGTTAGAAATTGCTATCCAAATAGCCCCTGTAAGATAACATGGGTTGCAAGAACTACAACTCTTTTGAAACACTGCAGTAGTCTGATATGAAATACAAGGTTTTGGTAGTTTGGTGAAGCATTTTCCTATTTAAATAAATCTCTTTATGATTTCCACCAAATCATATATTTATTTTCATTAAAGGTGAAGGAAACAATAGTTTTTTATTGTTTTGTTGTCTTTCTTCAACACTTTGTATAGTGTAAAGGTTTTATTTGCATGTTTTGTTTAGTTCTGTAAGTTTTCCCAAAGCAAGTGGTTTTAACTTACAATGTATCACATTAATTAAGTAAATCACTAGGCAAAAAGTATTTGGGTTTACCATCCACATCAGAGACTAGTAGTCTGCATTTCTGGAAAAGTACTTAGCATTTCAGCCATAGGGATGTCTCGACTTCAAGTATGTAGGTGATAGATAACAATATTATCTGTAAGCAGACCTGTCATAAAGACTTCAGTGTTAATTTATTTCCACATGAATACATTATTCAATATACTTAGCAACTCTAAAATACTGTATCAACTTAATTCCCCTAAAATGAGAACATTTTTTTCTTTTTCTTGTCTGTACAAGTGCAATTACAGAATATTGCTCTGGTGGAGAGATTTTTGGCAATCATACTAAGACAGATCAATGTATTAAGCTCATTGTGGTGTAAACACTAATTAAAAGCATGAACATGTTTCTTGTAAATGCTTCTTACCAGTAATCTTGGAAGTCAGACAAAAAGTTGACAGCTGAGATATCTACTAAATATGCTAGATTATGAAATACTTTCTAATGCGTGTAACTTTCATTGGGAAAGAATAATAAATAATTAAATATTAGGAAGGATATTATCACCAAAGCAAAAATCTGCTGATTTATAAAGACATGATAACATCAATACTTGCAGGATAATATCAGCTGTCAAGCAAGCCAATGGGAAATTAAAGTCCTAGCTCCTGCCAGGAGATACTGCAAGCCCTGTAACATCAAACTTGATGGATATGTCTCTAACGTCAATTAAAAGAGGACCTGAAATATATCCTCAACACAGAGATCAAGAGACATATATTGACTCATATCTACACCATACCCACCTTCTTTCTATTCTACAAAATTCTAGTGTATTATGGAGTGTAGAGGAAGCCAAACATGGTCCATATTTTACATGATAAATTTGGAATAAACTGTCTTCAGCATGATGACTTCAAAGTGTAGAAACAAAATACCAGAAGTGAGATAGAAAATAATTGATGCATCAACCCCAGGTGAGAGTAAACTTAAATGTAACAGCTAGCTGAACTGATCAAACACAGCTATTTAACACTGTGGATAATGAGATGTTCACTGCAAGCTCCATTCCTGGTCCTTTTTTAAATGTATCTTATTCTTTTTCAGAGTACAAGCAGAGACACCATATATCCCATAGAATCAAACCTTAAAGACACATCTAATGTGACTTGATGTTGGAAAAATTGAACATGAAGAGGGGTTTTGCACACTCTCACACAGTAAGAAACAAATGTTATTTTGTAGGCTACAAGTAAGCTTTAATTTTTTACCAGTAAATTGCTGATCTAAGTAACTAGAACAAATTGATTCCTAAGTTATTTTTATTTTGTAAGTCATTAAATGTTATGTACAGAAGGTGAAAGGAGGAATAAGGAAGCAAGGTGTTATCTGCCTGTGTTTCTATCATATACTATATTCTACATCTTAATAAGAGTGTTATTCTATTTCAGATGAGGTGAAACTCCTCCACCTATCTCCCAGCACTCTCTGTTTTCCATATTCTGAGGTTTTTACATAGCAGAGTACTGGATGATACAACGAAGAGCCTCTTTCACTTGTATATTCTTTTATACAGAGGAAAACTATTAGCTGTTGTTTAGCTTAGCTAGTGATTATTTTGCAGACATACTGATATTTTATTTATAGATTTTTCTGTTTTAAAATAAGATGGGTTAGTAGAAAATGATTCAAAGACAGTTATGATTAAGCAAAATTATATAAAATACTATAAGAATTATTCAATATTTTCAAAAGAATTGCTGATGATGTGTCAGATAAAAATGTTTTTCATTATTTTTCATAGTGGTACTGCACTGTCCTGGGGAACTACCTTTCTCTGATTGGATTGCATAAAGAAGATTGGTACATCTGTCTTGATGTACTTTCCCCATACTGCTACACATGTATTGTGACTTCATGTGACTCTTTGCTGAGCATTTAAGAGCCTTCACTTTCTCCCTTAATCCTCTTGTAATGGTCATGTATAATTTAGGAACTAAATTATTCTATATTTTAGAGTGTTCCCAGTTTATGAAATTAAAATGGTTTAGCATTGTGAGGGTGTGATTCTAGGGGGGAAAAAACAAAAGTTAAGATGATTCATTGAATAAATATGGAATACAGAAAAGGAAAATATTAGTCTGAATGTTTGAGAAAGACAAGCAGAGCAGAATTCTTTTTCAATATGTTTTGGAGTACATTGCATCAGATATTGAGCAGAAATATCAATCTTTGAGAATCTAGACACTGAATTATATGAAGTGATACTTGACAAAGATCTCCAAATTGCATTGTAGAAAACAGGCTTTCACCAGACATGACTCTAGCATTCAGTGGAGAACAGTAACAGGGTTATTTGTTTTGGGTTGGTTTTTTCTTTAGTGAATATTTGAATTATTGGTTCTTTGAATTGAATATTGTTTAGAATAATCAAATCACTGTAAGCAACAGTGTTTTCTGCTCAGATGCAGCCCTGTTTCCCCAGTGAAATCATCAGATTGTCACAGAGGTAGTAACGGAGGTCCAGAAGCTGCATAGTTTGAGTTGCTCAGGATTTATTATCTCAGGTTTAAATATTTCTGTTTATACTTTTACACTGACTGCCACCCTCTAGCACTCTCTAGATCTGCTTTTCTCATTTCTGGGGGAAAAAAAAATCATTAGACAGATGCTAGAGGGGTCATGAATTTCATTTCATGGTGCCAAAGCCTCTACTTTCAGGGGACTAAATACTGGGATCCTAAAGTAACTGTTCTTTCAGTCATTGTGCAGACAGCATGTTCACTACTGTAGTAGGGCTTAGCAACCTCCATTGCCTTGAGTGACAACTCAGGTCTGTTTTTATGGAGGATGGGCTGTTGAGACAAAATTCAACATCCATGATATTGCTTCTGTAAATTCAGGCACTTAAGTGAGGCAATACTTATGTTAAAGCTGAAGTACACTCAAAACAAATTGGAAGAATTAAGAAATATAGTCTCATATTCAGCCAGGCATTGTTTAAAGTTGTGCCTACCAAGTCTTTGCAAATATTTATTGACAAGAATACATCTTTATCATACAGTAAGTGAAATCTTGTTTCTGCTACATTTCTGTCACTGAAGTCACTGAAGTCATGTGCACATATGTGTTATGTGAGCTTAATTGAACAATAAATATGGACAGCTGCTTGTCTGAGCAGACATTTACATGTACAATGATGAGCTGTCACACACATATTAAGTATCCTTTCTGAACCGGTAAACAATGTAATCTGTACTGGATTAAAACAAAAATGCAAGAAAAAGCTTATAGACCCCAGCTTCTCAAAAGTGTAGGAATCCAGACTGGTACACAAGTAAATAAATTTTATTAACTCACATACTGTTCACTGATTAAAAAGTAAGGGAAAAAAGGAAATGATTAAAAAATAAGGGTTTTTTGATTGTGAACTTCGTAAACTAAGCACATTTAGCAAAATACTTGTATTTTTCTTTCATGATAAGTAGCAAGCTCAGCAACAGTTCATCACATTCTGCTGTTTGACGTCATCTATTCATAGTCATCTCCCAGGAATATGTCTTTGTGCGTAAGTGGATATCATGTTCAGACCAGACATGTGAAGACCTTCCTATATTTATACTCTCAAACGTAAAGGTATAAATTGTGATTGTTAAGGTGCCATTCTGACTACGTTTCAGCAAGAGAGCAATGAGAGTAAAGTGATCTACCTTCTGAAATACTTGACAAATTCAGAATTGCATTATTTCCTTCCAGAGGATCATGTTTTCCTCATTAACTGTTGTGATCTTCAAGTATAATTTTGCACTTCCTGAACAAGATTTTTCTTCCAACTGTTGGTTACTTTAATTTGATATATATATTCCCCTCTTCCCTATGGGGATATATTTGCTTTTGTGAAATTGCAACTTTTCACAGAACTGGGAATTCGACATTTGCAGGGTTATCTGTTAATTTCCAAGTCTGCGATACAGACTTGTTTCAGCCCTCTTCCTCTCTAATTTGTATCAATAGTATTAACTACAGTGCCAGTAATGCTGTAGAAAGTGGTAAGTACACTTGAAGCTTGTGCAGAATTCATGCTATAATGATGGTAAGAGCCTCCAAGGGAATAATTGCCTCACCACAGGGAGTGCAAATTGTTTGGCATCTGGTCTTTGTGTTGTCCTTCACTTTCTTGCAACTGGTTGACATCAGTACACATTAAAAGCAAAACCGATCAGCTGCAGAGACAACAGTTTCATAGTCATTCATTTTCTTCCTAAGGATATTAACAGCAAAGTAACTTAATGACTCGCAGTGTAGTACTCAATCTACATTCTAGTCTAGGTTTTGAGAACATGTTTAGAATATTTCTACACGATTTCTGTAATTGCAATGATTGTTTATTTCAGAAGGTATTATATATGTAACTATTGCATAATTTCAATGCACTATAATCCTTTAAATATATTTGGGAAACTGAAATCAACTGATTACCAGAAAATATTAACTTTATGAAATGAAATCACACAAAACAAAATTAAAGAAGTGAAGGAACGAGAAACAAAGTGGAGGGGGGAGGGGGAAGGAGAGATGGGGGGGATGGAAAGAAGAAAGGGGGGAAGGAAAACGAGGAGGGAGAGGAAGGAGGGGAGCAAACCCACCGGGGCGAGCGATGCGGAGCTCCACGG